>JASDQU010104765.1:21738-33047 GCA_032191745.1 Picea mariana | reverse complement strand
AAAGAAAAATCACAACAACGTACAACCACTGTTGTACTATCTATGCTGCCATACAATTTTGTTGCCATACAAAGAAGTAAACTATTGTTTGTTGTTGCAACCTGTACACTTGTCAGCAAAATTATATTTTATACCACCGAACCCATAAATGACTCTCTAAGGGAGCTTGCCTTATGAGTTTAGGGAATAAAAATAATGCCTATACCAAACACTATATTTTATACCACCGTACAAACTACTGAAATTTATGCGTTACCATCCGTATGGTTTTTACAAATTCGGGTTGTATACATTGAATTGGATCCGTTCCATCAGCCGTCGTACAATTTATTGTTGTCATCTTTAAACAACCTACAAAACAAATTTGCATGCATTTGCTCCTTATATTTCGTACAGTTCGTACATATCAGGTTAAGAGTCATGTGAATCCAACATAGAAAGGTGGCAATTGGTTAAATTTCAATACATCTTATTAATAATAAAGTTGACCAACCATAACTCTAATTTGTTGGGGTTTATAAAGTGTTTCGTTAAGTTGAGAAAAAGTTATAAAAAAATATTAAGTAAATAATTATAAAATAAAATCTTAAAGGTTCAAGTAAAAAAGGATTAACAAATTTTAAGTTCTAATAAAAAGGAACATTAAAAGGTAAGTTACATTTTAAGTAAAGTAAATAAGAAAAATATTTTAATATTGAAGGTTCATTTACAAAGTGAAAAAGGAGTATTTGAAGTTAGAAGATATAAAAGGAAGTGTTCAATTTATAAAGTGGAAAGGCAAAAATTAAATTGATTATTATTTCATTGTTAAGTTAAAAAGGAGATTTGAAAGAAAAAAAAGGGGATTTGAAAGGAAAAAAAGAAAAAGAGAGAGAGAGTAAAAAGTTGTAAGAAGAGATTAATTGGTTAAAGGAAAAATACATATATACTTACATAAATATAAATTATATTTATATTTATATAAATTATTAAAAGTATATATAATATTTCAAAATTCCATTCTATTAAAAGGAAAAGAGATATTGAAAGGTATTACTTAATTCTTTGAAAAAAAGGGGGGTTTTGTAAATATCGATGAATGTCAAAATGGATTCTAATAAAATAATGAAAGAAAGATTTATTTATGAAGGTTGTCCAATCGTATGTTATGGTTTTTCTACATTAAAAGGAACTGTGCAGGGAAGAGAGGTTAACATCATTATCAACTTAGACTAAATATTGATTTGGAAAATCAATTATTAATTCCAAAGCATACTATAATTGAAAAGAATGATATTTTTCAAATTAAGGAGTTACAAGTGACGATTGATTAATATCAATATATATCTCAATTCTATGTTACAACTATGTATCAAGAAGAAGTTGACATCGTCATCGGGTTACTCTGGTTTAAAAGTCTAGTTACCTTCATATTAAACATGGAGAAAAAGTTTGTGACATTCCCCTATAAGGATAAGATGATAACATTACAAGACACTACATTCGAGTCAGATTTCATAAAACCAGAAGACTTTAACAATATCTCATAAATAATACTTCAAGAAAATAAAAAAAGCAATGCAAAGGATGCAAAAAGAATTGGACGAAGTTATCACAGAAGAACAAAAAAAATGAAGAAATTTCTTGCTTAAAAGACCACAGTAAAAAACTACTTACATAGATCAAGAAGTCAAGAAAAAAAACAACGTGATTCGAAGTTGGAACAAGAAAATGAATATCTCGGAAAGGAATTGAACAAGAACCTCTCAATAAGAAGAAAATTATTGTTTGAAGAACCTTAATCAGGAGCTACTAGAACAAATCAGAAAGTTGAAAGAAGAGAAACTTTAAAATCCAGACATTAAAGATATCGACAAATCAAGTAATGAAGAAAGTACCGCTCAAGAAGCTAGAAAATCGACTAAAAAAAGATAACGTCTAATGTCTAAGTACAAACTATGGAGGCTCCAAATATACTTACTAATCAAAATTCATCCATTAACAAAGCAACATCGACACGTGAAGAAAACCATATATCGAAGTTAAAAGAAGAAAATGCTACAAGTATGATAAGAGAAAGTAATGTTATAAGAAATCCCTATCGACATCCAAATCATAAGAGCAAATATACTAACCAGTCAAAATATCAATATTATTCAAGATAAGAACCTTATAAACACCCAGTTTTGCAGAAGATCAAATTAGGGTGGGCCGACTCTTTTACAATTCGACGGTTCTGCTAAGCAATTAGAAAATCCCATCGACTCAAGTCCTCAACAATCACTAGTTCAAGAATGAAGAATCATGACACAATATTACAAGCTAGAGAAAGAGATGAGTCTTCCATAAGTATGCTTTGAGGACAAAGCATTTTTAAGGGGAAGACAATGTTATGAACATAAAAATACATATAAATAGGTCGTGTCTCTTATGAAAGGGCACCCCTGTGTAGGTATATATATACAAGCCCTCATCCTCATTGTAATATCATCTCATTATATCTCATTCATATCATATTCTTATACATTATTATTAAATATATTTACTATCCTTAAATGTATTATTGTGTAATGTCATATTTATACTGGATATTTACATAGTGAACCAGCTTGGTTCACCACAGTGAAAAGAACATCTATATGTACTTTCCATTTTTACCTACATCATTAAATCACAACACCACTCCAAATGAGCTAAGGGTCCCAATTCAACATTATTTATATTCTTCATAACTTTTTTATTCTTTGGAGGGCCTTCTATTACATCACTATCAATCTCTGCACAACATTTAACATATGCGAAATCGAATGTTTGAAACCTATTAGCTATTATTGTTAAGAAGTATACTATTAATAAAACATCAAAGAAAAAGTTCATGATGATTACCTTTGATTTACTCAATTCCCCTATTTGCAAAATTTTCATAAAGGTTTTAAGCTCTGGTTGAGTTTTTTCAAGTTTTAGCTCTACACACCATTTAAACCCATAGGTAATTCAAAAATATTATTTTTATATTAAAATTTTAAATAACTTGTCATGTTCTTTTCTTGGGATGTGCTTCCTAGCATCCTTTGCTATACGATTTTTTCCTTGATCTTCTATAAAAAAAAATACATATAAAGAAATATACAAGTGATGAAATATATTTTAGAAACTAAGTAAATAATTCTAGCCTAAAGCTATTTTTGCGTTAATTGGTGTGAATTATACGGTAATACACACAAGTGTTCACTATAAACATATGCACAATAGTGTGCCATATATTATGTAGAATGTGCACCATGAAACTTGAAAAGTTTCTTTAAAAGTTGCTTTTGCTTGGGCCAAGTAGTGTGTTTTACATTAAAAATGCACAAGTGCGTATTTATTGCACAATGTGCAATGTGGAACTTGTTTTATTTTTAACTGATAAGAATATGGCTTGGAATATAATGCAATCAGGGGCCCCAATCCATTAAAATATGATTTCAATAAAATAACTGTTGAGGCCAACAGATACCCAAAAAATTTTAAAATATATCATTATGAAAGGGTAAAGAAACTAAACCCTTGTTGTTAGGATTTGCAATAACATAACATAAAAAGGAAACAACAAAAAGTCTAGGGTTTACAACAATGTAAAACAAAAGAAAAACACTATCAAATATAAGGTTTGTAGTGTTGAAGGTGAATTTGAAACCCTTCTATTTTGTTGAAATAAATGGTAAATATGATTAGAGATTTTTTTGGTTGGAATTTTTGAATCTATTGAGGGAAAAAAATTTGAGATGAAGAGAAGGAATTGCATATCTAAAATTTCTCCTTTGTAGATTCGTATGCAACCTATTATCACACTAAATTGCCTTGGGTCTTTTAGTTTGTTTTTATCCTTTTTTGAGTCTTAGATTTTAAATTTTTTAAGTTTCATACCTTTAAAGTTTATGTTTGGTAGGACCCCTTAGATGATTAAAGTTTTGAGTCATAGCTCTAGTTTGATCCTCAAATTGATTTTTGGACTTAAACCCTTTTTGGTTCATGACTTAAGTTTTGGACCCCTTCATGATTTTTCATTAGAATCGATCCCTCCCCTCCCATGACCAGACTGATGTGACACACCATTCTTCTCACTCATGACATTGTGGGAATGACTTGTTGTCCTTGCTTACCTGTCCAATCATTTTTTAAAACTGGAGCGCTACTCACTCATTAGGCAGTTCTGTAGCGCCTTGCCCGTTCATCATGATTTCCACCACGAGTTATGATTACCACGAATGATGTCATGTTCCTTTTTTTAGTGCTAAGATTTGGTTAAAGATACCTCCAAGATCTCGCATTTACGAGCCCTGATAACGGTTTTTCATTTGAAAATTCATGAATGTTGCGCTGCTCAAACTCATAGTTATGAACAGGCGACAAAGGTGCGACCAAATTTGATGTTGAGGTGTATTGAGGCCCGAAATGTTTGCAAATTCATCTTGATATTTCACTGAAGATTCCAACATGTGTCTTTTCCACAGGTATCCCATGTTGCCTCCTCTGCATATTAGTTTTCACAAAAAAATAATGCTTAGGTTTTGGTTTATCGAGCTTGCACAGTTGTAAGGGACTCATCTTCGCATGATAGCCTTGTCTCCTTTCTTTTCAAACCTGTGAAATCCATTTCCTGTACCTAGGTCTAATTACTTATGTCTGCCATAGTCATTGAGGTTGCAAGCACCTAAATAGCCTATCCTCTGTATACGCATCGCACTACCCATAGACGCTAGTTAAACTCTTTATGTCTCCCCTGCTTCCTTTCATTTTGGAGTTAATCGTTTTTACTCAATTACAAAGGGCCAATTACAGATTACCCCCTCATTGTCTACACTCTCAAATACCTGTACAAATCCAAGGGTGAAATTCCCACAGTCAAGCTTGGCTTACTAGCACGAGTCTCTTTTAAAAGGTCAGCCTTGTACATTTGAAGCTCGATTTTAAGTCTTCCTTGTTATTACTATCCCATAAGCCTTTAAAATCCTTCATTCTAAGCCATGGAGACTCCTCAATTGAGGAAGACACACAAAGGTGGCAAGGTGGTTAGGACAGAACCTGTGGACATGCATCTTTTTGATATATAGCCCATAGAAAGAGAGGTTTTTCAATGAGTGGGATGCCTCTCTTTCTGCCAGAATATGTAGAGAGGCCATCCAGAGGTCACAAGACAGTTTGCATTACATTTTGATGGCAGGAGAACCAAGGTTGCGAATTTGGAGTTTGAGGTAACTGAAGCCTCTATCTCAGTTGCAACAGGAATCCCCATTACAGGTGAAAAGTGGTTCAAAGCCATGGCTTTGAGTTTAGCCTATGCCAAAGATCTCTTTAAACCTGAACATCAAGCCAGTGATTTGTCTAAAGGTGTGCCAAGGAGTCAATTGATTGAACAGTTTGACAGAATATTGAAGATCATCTAGAGATATTTTACATGTGAGGGGAGATTTAACACATTGTACCAGTACCATATAAGGATTTTGCTTCATTTTACTTGTAAAGTTGAAATGAATATCCCCTATTATTTGTTAAGGAGCATAGGTAAAATGTCAGACATGATTCAATCCAAATCTAAGGATGTGGATTCTAGCCTTTTCCACTCTGGATTGATCAGAATGCTAGTCTCTGAGGAATTGGGTAAGAAAGAGATTTCATGGGAGCATTTTGTTATTACTTCTCACTTTAATTTGAATCTAGCATCTACTCCTCAATCATAGAATGCAATTCCTTTATCACCCACCAATGTTTTTAAAGCAAGGACCAGTAGGAAGAGAAAGGGGAGAGCCCCTATTCAAGTTTCATAGGTTAGAAAGCAGGTCACAGGAGCAGAGGAGGAATCTTGTCCTTCCCCACAAAGAGATTTTTCACCACCTCCTCCACTAGGGTTAGAAGAGGTTCCTTCTTCTACCAAAACTACATCCAAGAAAGGGAAGAAGCTACACCTCCCCTCTTCTCCCCCAGCAGTCAATACCAAGGGTCGAAGACCTTTCACAAGATCATCAATTCCTAGGGAAATTGTTGAAGAACAATCTCTACCTGAGATCCCTGTACAAAAGAAGAAGGGTAAAGGCATTGGAAAGCCTGTGGAAAGAAAAGAGGAAACCCCTGTGCAAAAGAAGAAGCATAAAAGCAAAGCCACCAAGAAGCCTGATGAAGTAGACAAGGAAATCCCTATGCAGATGGAAGAGGAGACTAAGAAAAAACCTATTGAGACTGTGCATGTCACTACTCCACCTAACAGTCAGACATTCAAAAGACTTATCAGGAAACTTAGGGATGCAAGAAAAGAGGTGGCTCAGTTGAAAACAGAGGCCATGTCTGACAGGGTGAAAATGAAAGAGCTCATGGATGGCTACAACCATACCCTTGACTTGGCGAGGTTTGCAGCAAGAAAGGCCCATCCCCTTCACAGGTAGCTCCAGAACCTTTATAGGCAGAATATAGGTTTTCAATCTCAGAAAAAGAAACTCAAGGTAGAGTTGCAACATTTTCAAGATGAAGTAGCTCAAAGAAACTTATAGGTATTGATTGAAGCTGCCATTGAGAAAGATACATCGACAGTCAAAGACAACACAACCCCATTGAAAAATCCAGTCATTGCTAAGAAGAAGAAGCCTGTTGTGCCAAATGAAGATCCTCCTTCTACCAGAAAGAGTGTGAAGTTAAGTGTCAAGGTAAGAAAATAGTTGGTGAAAGGTGAGCCCCATTTTTTAGGATGTTTCCTTTTTGAAAGGGTAAACTATTTTTCAAATGTCACCTCTGCCATCTATACAGGCTTCTAAGCATTTAATTATCAGAATTTTGGGCTTTTACGAAGTTCTAACTCCCTCAGTGGTAAAATGCACTACCTATAGTATTTCCAAGTCACCTAAGTATAATGGGTTTGACATTATGCAAGGCCACTACTTGCTCTACACATGTTCAAGATTGGAGGCACTGCATTTTTTGATAGTGCTACCTAAACCTGCACACAGACGTAGCATAAGTGGCGCTACCTACAGGCACTACCTAATATCTGGCAGAGAATAAACCTGCACACAAACCCAGCATAAGTGGCACTACCTATAGGTGCTACCTAATATTTGGCAGAGAGCAGAGTCTGCATATAGACGCAACACAATGGCACTATGTAATTGCGCTACCTAATATTTCACAAAGAACAAAGGTTTACAAACATACGCAACACAGGAGCTACCTAAATGTGCTACCTTTTCTACTTGCCCAGTTGTGAAGTACGCTATTCAGACTGATACCTAATGAAGCTACCAACAAACACCAAGGATTCAGGAGGGCTAAGCTAACAACTTTTGGATAGTTGATGATGGAGAAGATTGTAGAAACAACAACGGGCATCATGAGGACAACTACATGCTTTTGAAAGACACATGGCAAACAAGGAGTTGCACAACAAGAAGGAATCAAGTCATCTTGAAGATCGGTTGGATTAGTCACCAAAATTTTCCTATTTTATAGCATAGGTTGTTAACTAAGTTGTTAGATCAAATAAATGTTTAGAGATTTTCAAGGGAAGGAGACCAGCTCGTACCTCCAGCTATTGCCTCCCTTCTTTTATAAATAGATAGATCAAATGCTTTAGTGGGTTCGGATGGTTGAGCAAGGCTCCTTTAGACTGTAATATTTTGATGAAGTGATTGTGATCTAGTTATGTACTGGACTTAAGACATTTTGGCCAATAGAAATAAACTTTTCTTTCAGCTTATTTTCTTCTGATGCTAAATGTTCATGCTTTGAATGATTCACATGAATGATTGTGGTGATGTTATGGTGCATGTTTGATCATTATATTATCATGATGTTTATTTATCTTCCTTAGTTCTTGAGTTTAAGAAGATCCTGTGTTAAGAAACTTTCTTCCTTAGGATTTTGTAGACCTGATGTTTACAACAGCCCCTACATTCCTCTCATTCAAGTCTTCCCTATATTCATACTTACTCCCAATTATTGATTGAAGTTAGCCAAGACCTTGATTGTTGGTGCATGCTAGCCCTGTTTTCTGAGTTGGAACATTATCATTTTGAGTCTTTTTCCATTTGACCCTTTAAAACACTCTTACATTCACATATAACCTGATGGGTGTTGGGCTTGCCTTCCATGCAATCTGAAGGTGATTCCTAGTGCTAACACAACCCATGGTGACCTCTTACAAATCTTGCTCCTCAATAAAATTTGTATAATTCAATCTCTTACCTAGTAAATCTCTCTTGCAAAAGTCTCCCCTGTAAATTTTGGCACAACAATGGTTTAGGGTTTTGTTTGAATCACTTTTACAAAATAAAATTCCTACTCTTTTTTTCATTTCATTTTTTAACACATTGATGAAAAATGCATGGTTTATTTTTTAAAGACATTTTTATTGGCCCATGATGCACCTATCATATTTAACCACACTTGTGCACTTACCCTAAGTGTAACACAGTAACACTTTTCAATAAAAATAGAGATGCAAACTTATGCAATTATTACTTTGCAAGTGTTTTTATTGTGGAGTTTTTAGCATAAGTATTTTTCTAGTGCACATCAAAATTCAATGCATCAGTGTGTTTATTATAACTAAACGCATTGATGTGAAAATATAAAATAAGCACATTGCTTGCTTACAAAAGACCTTCAAAATTTTCTTTGAAGTTAGAATCTTACATGCTTCCCAAACTTTCTTTCAAAAAATAGAGTGATTTTGGATCAAATCACTCTATAGAGAGGTGATCCACATTGGTTATAGGTGCGTGGAGCATGAACTACCTTATGGTGTTGATGCGCATGCTAAATATGGGTTACAAGTTGAAATCAGATTGGTCAAAACAGGAGAAGGTAATAGTCATCAAGAAAATCCAAGTGTCGATATGATCATATAAGGAATAAATCAAGTACCTCAAGAAGGAAGTTGGTGTTAACTATTCAAGGTTACTTAGAAAACATGACTGGAAATATAATTGGGTCATGTAGGAGTTGGATTAGAGGTATCCAAATAATAGTGGAATGTTGAAAATTAATATCAGCATAATATGTAGTTGCAAGTCCATGAACATCCCAGGATAATGGAAGAAAAAATCACGAGGTAGATATCAAGCTAATGGGAATGTAGGACAACACTCTAGGAGGGGAAGAAAGAATAGTAGAGGATTGTTGATGCATTCCAAAAGTATTGAAGATATTTCCAAAATAGCATGGAGATGTCAAAGCCAAAAAGACTGAAAAAAAAAATGAATCTCTGTAGAGAGTCAGAAGGAACCATGAAGAAAAAAATGGTTCAATGCATACTTTTGAATGCAAAGGAGATGATTCCTCAGACAAATCCATATCAAGTGGCATAGAGCCATGAGTGACATTTCTAGGGGTTGGAAGTATCAATTGAAATTATGATGGTAAATTAAAGCAGTATTAAGTAATTTTAATTAATTCTATGCATCTAGAGAAGGAGGCATATGTGCATCCTTACAATATGCTAGATATGGGTTATGCAAGCCAAGTTTGAGGCTAGTTGGCAAGGAGATGAGAAGAGTGCAAGAAAATTCAAATACTAAAGTATTCAGTCAAGAAAGAGATGAAATAGTTCAGTTTGAAAAGTAAATGGATGTTGAAGATCCAAAGTCTATAAGACAACATAATTGGAATTGTAATTCATCCAAGTATGAGTTGGGATAGATGGATCCAGGAAATAAATACAAGTTGAAGGTTAATATAAGTTTAGTATTTGGATGGAAAATCAAAGGCAACCAAGAGTGATTTGGCTAGAAAGTGCTTAGGTCAGAAATAGCCATGCATAATGGTTACAATGAAGAGCATATGAAGATGCAAGAATACAAAAGAATTGAATACTTCTGGGATAAATAAGGAAAAGTGATACAAGGAGAAAGAAGTTGTTGCAATTACTATAGCAGCAATTATGTTATGGGTTGTTGGGACAACCATAAAAAGAGAATGTTTGCATGTTTTCAATTGTTGTTGATAATGTTGTTGCATATGGAAGGAAGCAACAAAAAGTTGGGATGTTGATTATAAGACTGATAAAGAGGCATGAGAGCTTCTACTATCATCAACTAATAAGGTAGCATTAAATTCGTTTAATGGAAGCCATGCAGGTAAGTATTTCTCTTTTGAAATTATGTTGCATAATTTCCAAAGGGAAATTCAAATAAAAATTTCCCCAAATTGAATTTTTATAATACGCAATATGGTATTGTTTGAGTGCATTAACATGAATAAGTTACCACTATGTGTGGTAAAGGCTAGAAGCATGTTATATTTATCAAAGATTTTTAGATTTTGAATGCACACACTAACATAGAAACATGTCATGTTAATTGGGTTATGAGGTAATAACCAAAGAAATAAAAGATAAGAACTTGTTATATGAATGATGTTAGGAAAGCTAGTCATGTATGAGACCAGGACATGGTTGGATATGGCAAGATATGGATATAGAAAGGTTGTGTGCCACACAAATACCCAATGAGCTTCCTACCTTTAAATAAAACTTGGACTGCAACCTTTTTGATAACACTAATGAACACCATAGAATGGTATTCTTGGTGTAGTGTTTGGGTCGAAAACGAGGGCATCCAAGTAATTGAGAAGACAATGGGAAGTGTGTGGAGAATGTGTCAAGACATTGGTTAGATTTCCAATTTATGGATGGTGAGATACATAACTTGGATAAAAATCATTCTGAAAATCAATGCAAAGGTGCATTGAGAGTTGCACTCATGTCTAGTAAGTGGCAGAGTTGCACTCATACATGATAGAATTGTATACTTAAATGCAATTGTTGAATGCATTTTGTGAGTGCATGTATATATGTTTTGAATGGAAATAATTATACTAATGGATGAAATGTTGCTAACTCATGGAGATGAGAACATTTCAGGAACTATTAGACAATGCAACAGAAAAATTGCAAGTCAAGTAGTCACTGGAATAGTGACTACAGAAAATTTTATGTTCAGAAAATTGAAATAACGAACTTATCGTTATCAATTGTGAACAAGCATAGGCATAGAATGATGAGTCATTCTATCTAATAAATTGTTTGGTAATTGTGATTGGATTTCTAGGTGTAGGCAATTCTAAGATCATTGCATAAGGTTTTTGTACATATTGCAATTAAAATATAATGTACATGAAATACTGACAATCTATTGGTTGTATGTAAGATAGAATCATTGCAGGAAAAATAGTATTCAACATGGTGCTTGCTGAAATCAAGAAGGAAGATTGCATCCTATTATTGCAACAACGATGAAAAATTGTTATGAAATAGAATTTCATATTTTGGGGAAAGTCGAATTCCTTATGAAATTAATTTG
>JASDQU010104764.1:239697-249947 GCA_032191745.1 Picea mariana | reverse complement strand
ATTTACAATAGTTTGGCTTCTTCTTCCTGTGTTAAAACTTTTCTTGCTACTTTTTCACTTTTGGATTTTATTTCTGTTGTTTTAATTTTTTGCAATTCTACTTCTGCCATGATTTTGTTTCCTACCATCTTTTAGATAATTTGGTCAAAATAGGATGATTGGATCAGTCCTGCCATAGTGACACTCCTGCAAAGCATTTTTAGTCAATAAAAATCAAGCTTAAACAGTTGTTACGATGTTTCCCTGAAGCATACATGAATTTGTTATCTACTTTCACCGTTGTCTTATAAAGAATTAGTTGTCTCCCACTTCTTCTTTCCATTTCTTCATCCATTTGAGATTTTAAAGAGAAAATCTATAAATTTTCTCCTTGTAGTAAAGAGAAAATTCTGGTTGAATGATTATGGATATAGTGGTAAAACCCCTCATACTTAACACTTTTCATGAGTTATTCCCAAATTCCCGGTCATTTTTCCATTGAATTCGCTCACTTCCCCCTGTTGCATGATCTTCCTGGTTATTTCTTCTTGACCTGTTGTTCCTGGTCTACAAAAATATGAGCTCTGAGTTCTAAATATGTTGAAAACAAATTTCCCTGTGGATTTGCTAGTTTGTTGACGATTAAAATCACAATGAAGTTTTTCCCACAAAGTGTTGCTAAAACCTATTATTATAAAGCTAAAAGGATAAATAATACTAGTAGGTTGGACCCCCTTGTAGATAGGAGATCAGATTTGGTTCTTATTTGATGTTTGTGCTACTATTCGACACTACTTACATGATTGATGAGATATTGGATGTTGGTTCTAATTGCGACAATTGAATGCTGGATAAGGCATGTTATGTTTTTTTTTGCTGCTCTAGGCTCGATTTTCTTGTTACAATGGTCTATGTTATCATTGCTATATGTTCATGGATTCCTTACTGTGACACCTGCACAATAAACATGTTAGCAACAACACATAAGAGYAGTTGAAAAGAAGTAAAKAAGTRTAAMAAAATGYAAAAAGAAGGRATCRAAYTATGCTCTTATGCTACACTACWTGCADCAAAATTTAAAYGATTRTTGTTATCMTAGCTAATAAGTTAATGGCTATGCGATTTTTTGAGTTATATAGTTGATATGCATTATGGTTAAGTTGGCAATGGTAAGATATGATGTGGGTGGCRCRTTTGAAAATTAATAGATGCTAGTTCCAATGCATGGTTTAAATGAATGGTTAATGGATTAATGGCTGGCGTGTATTGAGAAATTAAATGACTGGAGGGTGGAGGCGATGTGCATTTTCTGCATGTCACCCTTACTCTTTCCACTAGTCACTACCCTAGTCGGGATATTGTTCAACTATGTTTTCTCTGGTTAGGCTCTGACTTTCAAGAAGAGGGAGAACTGCTCAGCCAATTCACGTTTTAAGGTGCCCTTGGTTACAGGTATGCCTTTTTTCCATCCATGAAATTGATCTGGTTATGAAATAGATAATGGATCAACAAGTATGGGTTTGTGATTTCCTTGAGTCGGGAAACTGTGTTAATTGGTGATATTTTTCTAGAATGAATCGTTGGTGGTTTTTTCGTTGCAATGAAGTTTGAATTCACAGTGTTATTGGTCGTCCTGAGTGTTAGCAGCCATAAAGGCTCTTTGTCATCCTTGCTGGTTTTAGTTGGGGGGTTTCATTTGTTCTAGAGTGGCTGGATGTCTTCACACATCCGTATCCCATACATAGTCTTGGCTTTTATGGGGTTTAATGGGTTTGAAATGCCTTGTGTCACTGCGCATTATTCATTTAGGTATTGGGTTGCTCATGCTACTAATGGTCGTGCAGTGGGTTATATTGATTCTTCTTGGATTCATTTCATCTTAGCGTTGTTAGTCAGTTGGTTGGGAGAGCCACGAGGGTTATACCCTGCATTTGCTAAGTATCGCTACAAGTCCAGAATGGATCCTTGTTCCTCTGTTCATAGCCTCTCTTGTCACGAGAGTTTTCACCCTGTCCACGAAGTCAATTGTGGTATACCCTGTGTGTGCACCGTTGGTCTCAGAGGTTTTCACCATTAATAGGAGTCAACCCTAGTCTCCCTATGTTGGTCCACAAAGAAAACCCTTGATTCCTCAAGCCCGAATGTTGATAAGGGATATTGTTATAGCATTTTTGGAATATTGTTGGTGGTTAAGGATTGGTGGTGTATTGTCGACAGAGTTGATTACTGGCTCACCCCGTTGATTATGTGACAATGGTGTTGGTTTTGGTATCTAGTCATTGCATTTGTTATTATAATTGAATGGATAATATCAACATGGTTAATTAGATGATTTTTTAAATTGAATACACAGTCACTATCTTTTACATTAGGATTATTGAAATGTTAACTAAGCATTAGTTTACGATTGATTAATGCACAGTGATACTTCACGCGTGATGCGCGAGTATGTGTGACGTTCCTACAACATGAGTCAATGATTACTATGACTATGTGTTTTTAATTTCCAAATGTATTATTGCACGCGTGATGATTATGGCATTTTCATCCATTGTATATGTTATGATTATTTGATTGCACCATCAGAGAGGTTCACATGTTTTTAAATATGGTTGTGTTGCATTTTGATCGATTTGTGTTGTGAAATTGGGCCTATTGTTGCTGCCTCGTTGTATTGGATTGATAGCTCGACACTGTGGATGTTTAGTTTCAGAGTGATTGAACCTATACAGTCATAAAAATTCTCTTGCGTTTTTTTCAGATGTCTGTGTATTCCACAACATAGTATGTGTTGAATGGTGATGGTTGTCTGTGAGTTTAAATGATAAGTCAAGGTCCTTGAATTTAAAATATTGATGGATGTATGTGGTTGTCCATTATGTGTATTGATGAAAATCATGTTTCCTAGTAAGGATAAGCACAAGATATGTGGCAATATAATTTCATTACAATCTAATTATTAAATGAATTAGAGAATGAGATCGGGCATGATTTTTGTGTCTGTACTCGATGATTGAGATAATTGGCAATGGTTGTTTTTGATGCTGAACAAAGTGGAAATAAGTGACTGTTTATTCATTTGGGAATTGTTTTAAAATAATTAATGGATAAATGAGAAGAACATAAGTCCCCTATAGGTTGTTGTGGAATGCATACTGTCTTGTTTTATGACACTATGTTAAATATTTGATTACGAACAATGAGCAAGTTAGTGCACAGAGTTGTTTGAACTATACATAGTAGTTGTTTTTTTGGGTCACATTGGTCATTTGGTTGGTGTATTTCCTTTTACAGATTGGTTTGATGGATTACTTAATTAATTTTATGAACAATACCCACTCTCTTTCCCCACCATCATTTCATTTTTTTCTAATTACAACCCCATCACCTTCCCACATTAATTTTTCACTCCCTATTCTAAAATTGATTACAGTCAAGGATAATTCTGTATTGAAGCAGTTGGAAGTTACATTTTCTTGGTTGGATCATAGTGATGTTTTCTTTGGTTTGCATTACAGTTGATTGTTTGTTGTCTTTGAGAAGTAACCATGTTCTTTCCCCCCTCATTATATCATGTTTCTCTCAATACAAACCCCTCGCATATCCCAAGACCTTTTGTTCACCCCATGCTCATTGACAACAATTAAACAATTTGTATGGATTGAATTGCATGAGTCTGATATGTTGATAAGCCAAAATTTGTTTCATATTTTTAAAGAGTTTTCATGTATGGTTTTTAAAAGGACTATTTTCTAATCAATCACAGATGCAAGAACCCGACAGTGTCCCAACATCGTGGCTAGCCCAATTTGTCCTTACCTGCTCCCTTGCTTGTTAACCAGATTGCCCAAGTTGCACCTATCCACTCACCAGTTCAGTCCTCTCATGCTAACAAAAGGTTGAAAACCAAGGCCCATCATGCCCTTGACAAAGGAAAATCCACTGCTACCCCTTTCTCTCCCTCCAATGGCTTTGGCAAATCTGTGTCTTCCCAGATGCATTTGAGGGACAATTGTTCTCACGTGATCAAAAAGAATGGGCCTAAAGGCTCAACGCAACCAAAGGCAAACTCAGGAAAATCGAAGGGTGACAAAAACAATCAAGGAAATATTGCATCTTAGAGTGGGAAATGTGGCTTTGAGTTTTTATTTTATCTATTCTTGATGATAGTTGACTTCATAATTTTTTGGACAACATGTTTTATTTTGGATATATGAGTAATGCATTTTTGAAAACAATGTCAAATATAAATGAGATAAATTTTCAAAATGTGCATGTGATGATGGGAGTCACAAGGAGAGATGTTCTTGTTTAATTGACTAGTTAAGCAGGGATGATTTTAGGGGCTAAATTTCGCTCAAGGGCTAATTTTACATGTTTTTTCCCAAAAAAAGATTCGCTATTCTAAAAATGATTCACCCAAATTCTATAGGATAAAATTGTTTTAACTTAAAAATCGGCAAACTTTTATACAAACTATATAAAATCCTTAGAAATTTGAATATTTTTACAAAAATGCTGCCAAACATTTATAGTTGGCATATGAAGGATTAGTAATATTTGCCAAGGTTTCTACATTTTAAAATAAATTTACATCCTTAAAATCATCCATGTAGTTAAGTTATAATTGTTAAGAGCTAAATGGGAGTCACAAGCGGTCCCACCTACTAATTATTATTTATTTAAAACCATTATTATGATTTATTACTTTCCCCCCCTTAACTAAAAAGTTGGTTGAGTTTTTAGTTAACTTAACTAATGTGGTGGTTCAACTACTTCAACCAATTCTAATTTGCTTAAAGGCAAGGGGAAAGGGAGGAACAAGAGGAGGATAGAAGGATAAGCATAATAAGGTTTTCTCTTTGAGTTTATGTTGAGATAGTTCATTTTCATTCATTCCTTAATTTATCACAAGCCTAAATATTTTTTATGATAGCAGGGTCTTGCTATAGACAAAAAAATTCAGGGTTGAATTACATCATTTAGACACTTGTTTTTTAAAGGTGTTGATCTATCTTTGATAGTTTGTGTAGACTTGTTTTTTTTTAATTAGTTTTCATGACTGACAAAGGCTATTGTGCAAAGTCGAGTGGGCAACAATCTGTGGCAAGTTGATCCATATTTTAGAGTTCAGGTTTTATTTTCTATCGGAGGTCCTTTTGCATGTTCCATTGGGGATGTCTAAGTTTGACTTTGGTCTGAAATTTCTGTAAGAGATTTTTTAAAGAGAATGACTCTTTGGTGAATTGGAATGATATAAAGGATTGATTTATGTCTCATCTGTCTTGATTATCATCTTGGTGTCTTAATTCTGTCTTTACACTTGTTTTCAAAAACTATTACATTCAGAAAATCATATGAAAATGAATTATCCAGCAAGCTTTTATTTGTGAAAAAGACTAGCCTAAGCACTTGTAATTGATTCTTGTGAGTTAGGATTTTATTTTTTATGGCTATAAACCTAGGCTGACATTCCCRTCTATTTTTCTTTAGCCAAGAAAAATYTGAAAATGCTTGAGTAAGATCAATTCATATCTTTTCATCAACATTTATTTTGGCGACCATAMTAGGGAGATCTTYRATATCTCTCTGGTTAATTTTTAGACTCGATTTTCATCGATACATCTATTTTTCTGATTTTGATTCTTTGAATTTTTTATTTCTAATGATTGTGCTTGTTGCAAGGCAGCCCAATATTGAGCTCAGTCTTCAAGATCAGACCAGCATTCCTTTGAATATGTTTAATACCATTTTAGACACTACCAATACCCGTACTGAGCTTAACCATTCCTGGGCAGCAATTGAACAAGATATTAGTGCTCATGAACGATTGGAAGCTAGACGTAGACAACCAAGAAATCAACAATAATCTTCTTGTTCTTCAGTGTTGGCCTTTCTTTCATGTCCTTAGACTCTCGTTCTTCTAGAAGGAGAAGAGGATTATCACCATAAATTAATCCTATTTCTGAAATAGGAAGAAGAAACACTGTGTTATCTACCCAACAAAGTGCTCTAAGGAGAATTTTGTGTGATCCATCTAGTTCGTCTTTCTTTTTCTCATCTATCATCTGCGGGATGGCATCTAGTGGTGGCTCTGGTGGCACTGGAAGTGCTTCATCTTCTCAGTATTCATCTTTGTTAGTGATAAGTAGCTTATATAGCCACCATATCCCTGTCCAATCTACCACAAAACCCACCAAAGTCATTAAAAATTATGGGCTTTTTCAGTTTAAATAAGATGCCACAACCACATCATGGCATGTGTCCTCTCCTCTTAACCTAGCACCTGCTACTCATCCACTTCCTAAATTTAAAGAGAGTATTCCTAGGTTTTCAGAAAATAACACTGTCACTACAAACGAACACCTGGTGGCATTTTCTAATGCTTGTTATAACATAGGAGCCAATGACAATGATGCTTGCATGTGCTTATTCGTCAATTCCTTGGAAGGAAAGGCTATGACCGATTTATTTGACCTTCCTCCTAATATTATGTCTACTTGGGAAGAGTTAATCTATTGGTTCTGATCCACTTATGGGCAATCTAAAAGCCCAACCGATAAGTTAAGGGAGTAAAATAACGTCACCAATAAGGATGGTGAGACCATCAAGTCCTTGAACTTGCATTTCACCAAGTTATACAATCAAATCCCTGAACACATTTGTCTTCAGAACCAAGCCTCTTTCATACATTACCTTCGCCATACCGTCATAGGCTTGAGGAAAAATCCATTGATAACCTTGGTTCTTCTCTGCATGCTTGTTCAGAGTATGAAGAACAGCCTGAAAGAAATGGTCTTCCCCAGGGAGAATCAGTTAGATAGACATACATGTCTGCCCTTTTACAGCTAGTACAATACATGAAAAATTGTATGATAGCATATGAGTGGAAACAAACTGTCTCCCCTCTCACCCCTAGAGCTTCATCCTCTTATGCACCCCCCTTTAGAAATTCAGTTGAAAATAATTTTCAGCCTAAAGTTATCTTACCTCGAAGTTGGTGTAACTTCTGCAAGGAACACCATGAGGAAACCACATGTGAGGTAAAGAAGAGTGCCAAAGATAAGATATTTGGTAAGATACTAGAAGCTACCATCGTGGTCCTAGATTTGTCAGAGCCAGAACATGTCATAGTCATCAATATTAGGAACAAATCCTATGCTCCCAAGGGAAAATTTGATCCTCCCCGCAATTCTTCTAGCCCAATCTCATCCTCACCTGCTGCTACTGTCTAGGTTCCTAAGGTTCTAGAGAGTCAAGGAATTACTTCCCATATCCCCTCTTGCAAATACAATATCTTAAATCAATTGGCCAACATCAAAGCAGATGCAACCATTCTAGACATGGTTGTCATCCCTGAACGACACATGCATCTGAAACAATTCATGGAAGGAAAAGATTCCATTGTCGCCAATATTTCTGAGGAGGTAAATGAAGAGGATTCATATGTAAATAAAGTAGGTCTACATAAATTTATATACCCTGTAAAAAAAAACCCTTTTATATTTCTGTAAAGATTATGGATAAGATTTCCCATTGTTGCCTCATTAATGGCGGTTTTGACCCAAGTGTTTGTCGAAGATTATTATGGAAGAGATAGGCTTGTCTTGTACAAATGAAAACCCCAGAAGCATGCTCTCCTATAATAGTCTACAACAAACAGCCACAAGTGAGATTAAATATGTGACCATAGTTTTGTGTGCTCATCCTGAAATAAGGACAACCCTCAACATTCAGGTAATCGATATGCCTATAAGCAATTACTCAATTATCTTGGGAAGAGATTTGAAAGCCTTAACAGGTGGATACCTCTCACTCGACTGGACTCATTTATCCATACTTCGGAATGGTAAGAATATTATAGTCCTGAGAGAGGGAAGAATTTTAGCCTACATAGACAGTGTTCCAAAATCTAATGTAAACTATATTGAAGATGACTTTGGAGTGTATTTCATCTTCGTTGAGGAGGAGAATATTCATTTGGAACAAATCGATTTAGATGGTGACATGTGGCACATGAACTGTGATGGTTCATGCTCTCATGAAGGTAATGTGGCTGGAATTATAATGGTTTCCCCTGCAGGGAAAATTCATAAATTGTCCTACAGGTTGGAGTTTGCTTGTATGAACAATGTCACTGAATTCAAAGTTTTATTATTAGGCATTGAAATTGCCTATAATATCGGTTGCGGTCACCTTTCAGTTTTTGGAGACTCTCAGCTTGTTTTCAACCTGGTACGTGAAATATACTTTCCTAACGACAAAATGATGGAACAATATACCCAAAATGTTTGGGCACTTATCTTGAACCTATTATCTTTCAATATCACTCATGTTAAGAGGGAGTTGAATTCAATGGCTGATCGGTTAGATGTCTTTGCAGCTTCTCCTAATCAACAACCTTTGCCTCATAGGCTTGATTAGTCTTTTAAATCTTTATATCGTCCACATATCCCTAACAATGTAGAATATTGGTATGCCCTCCCTAACGATGAGAGCATTTGTGCTTTCATTCAAGATGAACCTCCTAAGCCCAAGGAAATTATATCTGTAGAAGACAACAAGATTACTAAGGGCTTGACTCCTCTTGTGGGTTTGTTTTCATCGATTGATGTAGGAAATAAAGAAAAACAAAGAGAAGGGGAGTCAAGAAAGAAGGTGGGTAAAACCATCTCTTTAAACATTGGGGCACTCGAATCTCCAAGGAATGTTAAAATAAGTTCCAAATGTTCCGATAAGGAAAAAATGAGGTTTTCCAAGCTACTTGGTGAATTTCACAATGTGTTTTCTTGGTCTTATAGAAATATTCGTGGTTTTGATCATGGTCTTACACAACTTGCTATCCCCGTCAAGGAAGGCATGAAACCACCTAGGAAAAAAAAAGGACCTATTAACCCTGCATTTAAAGAAACTTTTCAAAAGGAGTTGAAAATTTTCTTAAGGGATGGGATTTGTTTTTCAGTCTACCCTGAATGGGTTTCCAATTGGGTACGTGTTTCGAAGACCACTGATCATATTAGAATCCGCATCAATTTTTTCACTTTCAGAAAAGATATTATGAGGAATCGTTTTCCTCCTCTCAGTATGGTAATGATTCTGTAGCAGGTTGTAGAGTCATAGTTAAGGCCCTTGCTTGATAGTTTTTTGGGTTGCAAGAAAATTAAGGTAAAAGGGGCAGATGTTTGCAAAACCACTCTTATCACTAATTGGGGTACCATGTATTATAAATTCCTACCTTATGGATTACCTAATGCAAGTACTTCTTTTAAAAAAACTATACACACAACTATTGATGAATTGATCCACATCCATATCTACGTTGATGATATAATCATATACATTAAAGGGATGATAATTACCTTGGAGTTCCAAGTGTTATTTTTGGGTCCTTCCAAAATTTATTTTGTCCTAGATATTAACTCTTACATTCTAAGGGATTTATTGGAGCAATTGTTTTCCTACAACACTAAAGGTTCTTGCTCGAAACATTGTGAGGGACCAACGTGAAAAGTTCCAATGTTGTTTGGATTTTCTGTATACTAGTAGCCTAGCTCTGCTTTCATTTTTGTCCTTCTCTTTTCCACTTTACAATAGTTTGGATTTTGCTTCCCGTCTTAAAAATTTTCTTGATGCTTTTTCATTTCTGTCTTTTATTTCTGCTGTTTTAATTTTTTGCAATTCTACTTCTCCCATGATTTTGTTTCCTGCCATATTTTAGTTAATTTGGTCAGAATAGGATGATTGGATCAGTCCTGCCACAGTGATACTCCTGCAAAGCGTTGTTAGTATATAAAAATCAATCTTACACAACTGTTACGATGTTTCCCTAAAGCATACTTGAATTTGTTATCTACTTTCACCATTGTCTTATAAAGAATTGGTTGTCTCCCGCTTCTTCTTGCCATTTCTTCATCCATTTTAGATTTTAAAGAGAAAATCCATAAATTTTCTCCTTGAAGCAAAGATAAGATTCTGGTTGAATGATTATGCATAAAGTGGTAAAACCCCTCATACTTAACACTTTTCATGAGTTATTCCCAAATTCCCGGTCATTTTTCCATTAAATATGCTCACTTCCCTTTGTTGAATGATCTTATTGGTTATGTCTTCTTGACCTACTGTTCTTGGTCTGTGAAGCTATGATATCTGAGTTCTAAATATTTTGAAAACAAATTTCCCTGTGGAGTCGCCAGTTTGTTGACGATTAAAATTGCAACGAAGTTTTGCCTGCAAAGTGTTGCTAAAACCTATCATTATAAAGCTAATAGGAT
>JASDQU010104764.1:185693-196101 GCA_032191745.1 Picea mariana | reverse complement strand
TACCTTAGGACCCATTGACATTCTTGGTGGTGTTCCTTCGCACTTCACAGGTGTTTACATTATTGACATCTGATGAAGTGACTCTCTCCCTTGTGTTCACATCAACACATTTACCACAGGGAGGAGTGTACATTATTGGGTGGTAGCAGGTAGTGGATTTATATGTGACCCCTTTATTTTTAGTTTTCATTGAGAGGATTATATACTTTAATTCCATGGCCCATTGGACAGGATTTTGTACTACAAGTCATATTACAGATTGTTCTTCATCAGATTATAGGGCCTTTTGTCATCCTTCCACACAGTTACAGGGGTATTCTTGGTACACATTCCTCATTTCAAGGAGCATCATTGGTACATCTTACAGAGTTCTCATAGGGCATCATTTTGATTATATGGACAAATAGATTCTTAGGGTTATCGACATCCCGCAGGGGGATCTCGTCCCCTTGAGTCACCATTGTTAACCCATATATTTTCACCCTTGAAAATATTGAGGGTTAATATCCAACATGCAGCACTTCAGTTGGGATATTGATATTTTCCCAGGTTTTTAGCACTTATGTTGAGAAGGATGTTGGTTCACACACAAAGAAGGTACATGATTAGTACAAGGTTACTTAGTTCAAGAGTCATAGTCTACTTGGTTTCCATGCATTTGTGAGAGAGATATGTATAGAAGTGTTGCTACTTTTTAGGAGGAACAGTTTGAGTGGGCCTTGTGATAGTTTGAGGTAGTTCAGAGAATATTGTATGAGTCCTTACAGGATTCTAGGCCTGATGAAATTTTTCCAAGTGACATGCAAGAACTCGCTATTTTTGGTAGGTTGTGATTCAGTCCTGAGATTCAGACTCCAAGAGTGCAGTATTGGTCCTTGAGGTATCCAAAGGCCTTTGGACCTTTTTTCGAATGATGTCACCCAGATTGTTATTTTTAGCAGGTTGAGCATTAGGGCCTGCATGAAAAATCCAATGGCATATTCAGATCCCTTGTGGAAAGATGAGATTAATGAGTATAAATTTAAGGGTATTTGGAAGATTTTCTATTTTTGGTAGTATGTATGTGGACAATTTTTCTAAAAATAGAACCAGTAATCTATTTTTAGAGAACCCTATTTTTAGAGGTTCTATTTTTAGTTGTTTTATTTTTAGTTGCCTCTATATTTAGCAGGTCTATTCATCATCCATGCAGTGCCAAGTGGAATCCTCCTAGGTAGACACATGGCATTGATGTGGCATCCACCTAGGCTAGGGAGCATATTCCTAAAATTGGAGCATATGATAATTAATTTATGATGGAAGGATAAGTCGCATGAGTTTCCTAAAATTATATCACCATGAACTCATGTGCCCACTCTAAAATTAGACTCTATTTTTACCCACTTCATGCATCCCTCTTTCTCCTTGAGATATGCACCCCCTCCATCTATATATTGGAGACTTTCCTTGGCTTATTTCATCGATTCTTGCAGTAGCAACATAGTGTCTCTCTCATTCTCTAGTGTAGTGGCTCCTCTTTGAGGAAAGTAGTCATTATATTGGTTGTAGAGTTTTCAAGCGTGGTGAAATCAACTCTCTTGGAAGCTTTATCAATAAATAAGTGTGTGTTTGTCATTCAAACCTCTTTTCTTGGCGATATTATGGTAAATTTGTAATCTAATACGTCATTTTTTGAATTGTTTATCATAGTTAATTTCAATCATTTTGAATAGTTTTCATGTTCTTTCCAGTCTATATTCATTGTGCTAACCCTGTAGGTTCTTTCTAAACATATAAGATTGATTTTCTCACTGTTTTGGAGCGCTTTTACATGTTGTCTAAGACAAAAAAAGCTCACTAATTTTTCATTTTGAACGCATAAATCAGACCTTAGATCAGCCAACAAGGTGCTTTCATTATGCCTAGGGAATCCTGCCTGGGGCCAGCAAGGCCTAGCCCAAATGGAGAGGGGTTTATCATGTGACATGAGTGGCTATTTCTCCTTGAATTAGCCAAGTTTTTACCGATGTCATAATAGATTTATCAACTCATATTGGAGGGTATATATCTGTGCTAACAAAGTGAAAATCAAATTTTTAGCCATGGAAACCACTTATTTTATGATTTTCATCATATCCACTTTCCAAGAATGTAAAGTATTCCCAAATTTGTTGCACAGTTCTCAAGATATGAGCTCATGAATTTAAGTTGTCACATGGGCCCATTAAAAATGAACCTGAATGATGTTTAATTTATAGGGAAAATGTAGAAACCTTCAATCCTTGAAACCTATACCATCATATTCTATGTCGAAATATCTTTCCAACAGTATAAATGTTTTGTGATTCCGACACCTGGAACTCAAGTTATGACCTCCCCAAGGTTAACACTCAACAATTGTCGATCAAAATTCATGGGCAGATCTGGGCCCTTGGATTAAATTTTATCCTTATAGATTTTATGAGGTCCTATGAGGCTGCCACCTAAGGTATTTCCTTTACCTTAGCATGGCTCTACGTTTCAACTATGTGGTTGTCTTCTCTTGTTGTTTTTAGGACAGAAAACAGTCACCAAACTTTTTGCTCAATAGTTAATGGTTAAGTGATCTTTTAAGGTGCCCTTGCAAGTGTTTTCTTTACTCAATGTTAGCACATGCATAATACACTTAAAAACATAAYGCTACCTCTATATCTTTGAACTTTAAAATTTTGATCTACACTTCTAAGCATGCATAAATTTGACACTGTTATTTTTGGTCAACATGAYGCTGGAGCACCATWGGTACATCTTACAGAGTTCTCATAAGGCATCAGTTTGATTATATGGACACAAAGATTMTTATGGTTCTCAACATCCYGCARGAGGATMCTRTCCCMTTGAGTCACCATTGTTAACCCATAGATTTTCACCCTTGAAAATATTGAGCATTATTATCCAACATGCAGCACTTCAGTTGGGATACTGAGATTTTCCCAGGTTTTTARCACTTATGTTGAGAAGGATGTTGGTTCACACATGAAACAGGKACATGATTAGTACAGGGTTACTTAGTTCAAGAGTCACAGTCTACTTGGTTTCCATGCATTTGTGAGAGAGATATGTATAGAAGTGTTGCTACCTTTTAGGAGGAATAGTTTGAGTGGGTCTGATAGTTTGAGGCAGTTCAGAGAATATTGTATGAGTCCTTACAAGATTCTAGGCCCAATGACATTTTTTCAGGTGACATGCAGGAACTCGCTATTTTTGGTAGGTTGTGATTCAGTCACAAGATTCAGACTCTGAGAGCGCAGTATTGGTCCTTGAGGCATCCAAAGGCCTTTGGATCTTTTTCCGAATGATGTCACCCAGATTGCTATTTTTAGCAAGTTGAGCATTAGGGTCTGCATGAAAAATCTGATGGCATATTAGGATATCTTGTGGAAAGACGAGATTAATGAGTATAAATTTAAGGGTATTTGGAAGATTTTCTATTTTTAGCAGTATGTATGTGGACAATTTTTCAAAAAATAGAACCAGTAATTTATTTTTAGAGAACCCTATTTTTAGAGGTTTTATTTTTAGCTGTTCTATTTTTAGCTACCTCTATATTTAGTAGGTCTATTCATCATCCATGCAGTTCCAAGTGGAATCATCCTAGGTTGACACATGGCAGTGATGTGGCATCGACCTAGGATAGGGAGCATATTCCTAAAATTGGAGCATATGATAATTAATTTCTGATGGAAGGATAGGTCGCATGAGTTTCCTAAAATTATATCACCATGCACTCATGCACCCACTCTAAAATTAGACTCTATTTTTACCCACTTCATGCATCCCTCTTTCTCCTTGAGATATGTGCCCCCTCCAGCTATATATTGGAGGCTTTCCTTGGCTTATTTTGTCGATTCTTGTAGTAGCAACATAGTGTCTCTCTCATTATCTAGTCTAGTGGCTCCTCTTTGAGGAAAGTAGTCATTGTATCGGTTGTAGGGTTTTCAAGTGTGGTGAAATCAACTCTCTTGGAAACTTTATCAATAAATAAGTGTGTGTTTGTCATTCAAACCTCTTTTCTTGGCGATATTATGGTAAATTTGTAATCTGATATGTCATTTTTTGAACTGTTTATCATAGTTAATTTCAATCATTTTGAACAGTTTTCATTTTCTTTACAGTCTATATTCATTGTTCTAACCCTGTAGGTTCCCTCTAAACATATAAGATTGATTTGCTCACTGTTTTGGACCACTTTTACATGTTGTCCAAGACAAAACAACTCACTGATTTTTCATTTTGAACGCATAAATCAGACCTTAGATCAGCCAACAAGGTGATTTCATTATGCCTAGGGAATCCTGCTTGAGGCCAGCAAGGCCTAGCCCAAATGGAGAGGGTTTTATCCCATGACATGAGTGGCTATTTATCCTTCAATTAGCCAAGTTTTTACCGATGTCATAATAGATTTATCAACTCATATTGGAGGGTAGAAATTTGTGCTAAAAAGGTGAAAATCAAATTTTTAGCCATGCAAACCACTTATTTTATGATTTTCATCATACCCACTTTCCAAAAATATAAATTTTTCCCAAATTTATTGCACAGTTATCAAGATATGAGCTCATGAATTTAAGTTGTCACATGGGCCCATTAAAAATGAACCTGGCTGATGTTTAATTTATAGGGAAATGTAGAAACCTTCAATCCTTGAAACCTATACGATCATCTTCTACGTCGAAATATCTTTCCAACAGTATAAATTTTCTGTGATTCCGACACCCAAAAGTCAAGTTATGACCTCCCCAAGATTAACACTCAACAATCGTCGATCAAAATTCATGGGCAGATCTAGGCCCTTGGATTAAATTTCATCCTTGTAGATTTTATGAGGTCCTATGAGGCTGCCACATAAGTTATTTCCTTCACCTTAGCATGGCTCCAAGTTTCAACTGTGTGGTTGTCTTATCTTGTTGTTTTTAGGACAACAAACAGTCACCAAACTTTATGCTCAATATTTAATGGTTAAGTGCTCTTTTAAGGTGCCCTTGCGAGTGTTTTCTTTACTCAATGTTAGCACATGCATAATACATTAAAACACATAACACTACCTCTAGATATTTGAACTTAAAAGTTTTGATCTATACTTCTAAGCATGCATAAATTTGACACAGGTATTTTTGGTCAACATGTCCCTGGATAAACCCCCCCACCCCCCGGGGAAAACTAGTTTGGGATATATATCTATATAATGATGATCAAAGCATAATATACAACATGTAATACAATACAAAGAAACCTATATACATATCAATCTCCTCATGATCCTTTCCACAAGATCCAGTGATATATGCACCCAAATCTTCGTGCGCCCTCTCCCTTTGTTTCTCTCTCCACTGAAATGAAGCACCCTCCTTCCTCTCTAACCCAATGAAGAAACCCCTCCACAAAAATATGCACCTATGTGTTGCCTCTCCACTAAACCAGTCAGAACTGACTTCCTCCAAGTGAAATTGCTACCAGGTAATGTGCACTCCACTCTTATGGTGTGCCCTCCTCCTAGCAGATGTGATCACCATCAAATAACTGAGGCATAAGCTTCCATGAGCCCTCCATGAACATGTGTGCCCAATATTTCCTCACCCTTTTCTTCTGTTCTCATCCTCTTTCCCTTCTCCAATCTCCTTCAGTGAACATACAAGTGAATGAGCTCTCCTTTGCGCCTTGCGCCCTCCTTTAGGAAGCATAAGGAAACCTAAATGATGGATGGATGAGATCATCTCATCTCATCCCTAATCAATGGTTGATATCTTCTCACATATATCTCAACTCAAAACCCACTTCACTTAAGCTTCCATATTTTCCACTTTATGTCTATTAATTCACCCACTTTGTGAATTAATTGTCACTTTAGGCTAAAATGACCAAATTTCACTTTTGACTTAAATATCCTAAGTCAAAGTGAAATTAGACACAAAGTACATAGTACAAGGGTAAAAGTATTCCCCCTTTGTTATTAGAGACTCACAAGCACATTGGGACCGCTTTCCAAGGTACCCAAATCCCAAAACTCCCTCTTACCGAGGAAAGTGCTCGTCACCACCAATCGCGTCCCTGCAGAGGACATGGTTGCCTCCTAGCATATACTCGGTGAATATGGTTATAACTTGATCACTCTAAGTGGACTCTATCATAGATCTACTCAATCTACATGATCTATAAATGGAACTAACTCTCCATATATCCAATATCACCTAGATCTCAACATCACACCGAATATATCCACCTTGGTCTCCCACCAAGGATTTCCACCTACTCTTGGCATCTCACCAAGGTTCACTCTCTTGGCATATCACCAAGATTCACTGTCTTGGCATCTCACCAAGATTCTACCCCTCTTGGTGTCTCACCAAGACTCATCAACTTATCCTCTCACCAAGTAACTTCCACCTGAAGTGGATCCAGAACCTGATATGCCTTTCTCAGAAGCTAAGTGAGGCTCAAGCCTCCATGGTGCCTTGTTACTCCTCCTCATCAACCTATGATTCACTAAAGTTGTAGAACCAACTCTTTGTCTGCTCGGTTGCTCTGAAACTGTAGTTATATTGGGTGGACCAGTCACCCACTCCAAAGATGTCCAAGGACACTGAGTCTCATTTACCTCTGAATCACTATTGTGATTCAGTCAGTCCTCATCAAATCTGTCTCCCCATCTAGTGTTGGATGGTGTAATAGAAGAAATGGTAGTCACAAATGCACACTCTCTCACAAATTGATGACTGAACTCTATCTCCTCTGTTGTCATTGCTAACACATATTGTTGCTTCTTCTTCTTCTTGGGACATTGTCCTACATAGTAACCCATCTCTCCACAAGAAAAGCATCTCACTGTGCTCATGTCTCTCTTATACCTATTGTTGTTTCTCTCTCCTCCTTGTGGTGGGGCCCCAAACTTGGGACCCTGCCGACCCCCATGGATGATCTTCTTCTTGCCCTTTGTCCAAAGAGGAAGGTACTCAACACCCGAAACTAACTGTTTTTGTTGTTGTTATTGTCCATAAGCTTTGGCTACAAGTCTAATCTCCTCATGGACGAATTCATCCCATATCCTCTCCCATGTAGGCATAACCTCCCTGGAAACAATGTCACGTACAAAGGACCCCAAGGTTTGGTGAAGTTATTCATAGTTGTCCTCACCAAAGAGTTAGGGTTCACCACCTCTCTGAAGGCTCCAAGCTCATCTCTGATCTGGGTATATCTACCAAGGAATGAAGTAACTGACTCATCCTCGAGCATATGAATGCTCCTCGGTCGATCATGAAGAACCAACTTTCGGTTCTCAATAGAGCTCTCGTACAACTTGCATAGAGATGCCCACATCTCATATGAATAAGTCTTCCCCATCAAATGGGGTATGATATGATCACGAACTGGATAAAAAATGGTCCTCTTTGATTTGTTGTTCCTTTTCCTAAACTCTGCCACCAAGATGGGAGCAATGACAAGAATGACTGGAACAGCTTTCTCGACTATGTCCCATAGCTCGAGGTCCTTGTTATAAAAATAGGTTCATGGAGAAATAAAATAAAACAAATGTGGAAATAAAATACAGAAGATACACAATACAATAGAGACACATATATACGTGGTTCACCCAGTGTGGGCTACGTCCACCAAAGAAATTGTTAGTTCCTTCCTTTATTATTATCCAACAATCAAAGGGATACAACCTACAACAAACCCGCTATAACTTCCTCTTATTTATTTCACAGTCTCCTATCTCAGAATACAATATTCACTATCATGCCTAGCTACAATACATTTCCCTCATAAGAGAGGGTTGCCTTCTAGAGAAAGAAAACCTAACATAACTTCTACCGTTAGATCTGCGACCTTATAATGAATGATCCAGATTTACAATGAAATTACAATATACTTTTACAAGGAAATTTTTCCTTCGGGGGCTTCACCCTCAAACCCCCATCGGAGGAAACTACCCCCAAACCCCCGCTAGGGGTCTGCTTACCCCCGGACCCCCCATCCGGGGGGATAGCCCCCCCAGACCCCACAGAAACCCCCTCTACACTCCCCACATAGAAGAGTGTACATTCTTCAGGGGTGTAAGTCTTCATGGGGTATAAACATGACTGAAAACAAATAAATCTAAATCTGGAAGATAATCAAGCTCCACAACCAACAATCTCCCACTTGGAGACTGATCTCAACAACTCCAATGCTATTGTGTCTAATGGACTATGAACCTTCTTAGACCTATAAAATTTCTCATCTTCACCTTCATGCTTGAAGACCAATTGAAACTGAGAAAGAACTCAGTTTCTCCCTGGTTACTCCCTTTGTTAACATGTCTGCAAGATTCTGGCTAGTGTGTATCTTTTCCAACTTCAAATTTCCATCTTCTAAGACAAATTGTATGAAATGATACCTCAGTTGTATATTCTTAGTATTTGAATGGAAGGATGAGTTATTTGCAAGATGAATGGCACTCTCACTGTCAAATTACAACCTACTATTCTCATGCTTCTTTCCCAATTCCTCCATAAACCTTTGTAACCAAATCATTTATTTACTAGCCTCTGTAGCAGCAACATACTTTGCTTTTGTTGTTGAAAGTGCAACAACCTTTTGTAGTTTCGAAATTCAACTTACTGTTGTTCCACCTATAGTAAAAACATACCCTATGGTGTTCCTCCTGCTATCTTTATCACCTGCTATATCTGAATCAACATATCCCTGTAGAATAGTGTCTGAACCTCCAAAACATAATGCATGAGTAGTAGTACCTATCAAATACCTAAGATTCCACTTTACTTCCTCCCAATGTTCTTTACCTGGATTGTTCATATACCTGCTCACAACTCCCACTGCATGTGCAATATCTGGTCTTGTACAAACCATCGCATACATCAAGCTGCCAATTGTTGATGAATAAGAGACCCTAGATATGTATTCTATCTCCTCCTATGTCTTGGGACACATTTCCTTAGTTAATTTTAAATGGTAGGCCAAAGGTGTACTAAATGGTTTTGCATTCTGCATTCTGAACCTTTCCAACACCTTCTCTATGTACTCACCCTAAGACAATGTCAATTTGTGACTTTTCATGTCTCTTGTTATTCTCATACCAAGGATTTTCTTTACAACACCCAAATCCTTCATTGCAAATGAATTACATAATTTCTTCTTGAGCACATTTATATCCTACATATTAGACCATGCAACAAGCATGTCATCTACATATAATAGCAAGATAATATAGCATCCATTTTCTAGCTTTTTAAAATAAACACAGTGATCAGAATGACATCTAATATAACCCTGTTCTATCATAAACCTGCCAAACTTCAAATACCACTACCTTGGAGATTGCTTTAGGCCATACAAGCTCTTCTTCAACCTTCATACCAAATTCTCATTCCCTTTGACCTCATACCCCTATGGTTGTTGTATATAAATCTCTTCCTCCAAATCCCCATGGAGAAAAGTTGTTTTTACATCTAACTGTTCAAGATGCAATTCTTCTACTTCCACAAGACTCAAAATAGTCCTAATTGAAGTGATTTTAACAACAGGAGAAAATATTTCATCAAAAACTATACCTTTATTTTGTGCAAACCCCTTTACAACAAGTCTAGCCTTGTACCGCTTTTCTCCTCCATCTTCTTCCTTCAACTTGTAAACCCATTTATTCTGCAATGTTATTTTTCCTGCAGGCAACTGAACCAAGTCCCAAGTCTGGTTATTTACCAAGGAATCCATTTCCTCCTTCATGCCTTTCTCCCACTTCTTTTTTGTGTCTACCTACATTGACTCTTCATAACATTATGGTTCACCAGAATCAGTCAACAATAAATAATACAATGAAGGAGAGTATAATTCAGGGGGTATACTTAACCTGGTATATCTTCTAACTACACTTGCAGGAGTTTGAGGTACCTGTTGGTCCTGTTGTTGTACATTTTGATTTTCTGGTTCCTTTAAAATTTATTTTCCAGTGATCTCATCAAGCATTGTGTATTATGGTTTTTCTTTTTCTTTTTTCTTTCCTTGCAACTAATCTTTGTACATGATCTTCTCATTGAATATGACATCTCTATCTTTGTACATGATCTTCTCACTCATGTGTCCAAGCCTATGATGTCATAGTGTATTTCTACTCCTGTAGAAGCTAAAGAGATAGAACAGTCAGTGCTACTAGTACATAAATACAATGTACCTACCTTCTCTCCTTTTTCTATCACCAATGATCCTTTGATGACCTTCCACGTATTATCTGTAAATATGGATATACAACCTTCACTTTCCAACTGTCCTGTTGAAATTATATTTTTCCTTAGATTTGGAACATGTCTTACCTCTTTCAACAACCATTGATTTCCATTGCTTTGCTTTATTTTTACCTTTCCCATTCCAACAATTTTGCATGGTGCATCATCAC
>JASDQU010104764.1:94354-106722 GCA_032191745.1 Picea mariana | reverse complement strand
CTTAACACATAGAAATAGAGAAGATATATCATTCATTCACATTACTAAACACTAAGCTACTATATCATATGCATCTAACATACATAAATATGATAGCACTAATCATAAATCACATCAATCACACAAATCAACCATAGCACAGGATATACGTGGTTCACCCCCAACATGGGGCTACGTCCACCAACTCTTTGTCTTCTTTATTATCTTATTTCAATGCAAAGAGCCACAAATCCAACTCCACATAGGACAGGAGATCTGTGTGCACCTCGCCAGGTCCTCCTTCCCCGAGTTAGGTTACAACACAAATCCTTCTTACACATTCTACACATAAGCTTCTTACAATCACTTGCACTTAGCTCTACAAGTCTTAACACATAGTATGCACAAAGCCTTAGCTCCACACTAAGCCAAAAACATCCACCAATACTACTTTCTTACATCGCCAAGATATCTATTTATACATTACAAATGGGGCCTAAACATGGGTAAACCCATGGGCCGACATCCCATACATGTTACATAAACCCTAAACCCAAAAAGCTCACAAAAGGGGGTGAGATCCCATGATCTCCGCTTCGTCTTCGACCAGCCTATCGAAATCCCCAAAATTGGTCAAACATGACCAGCATTTCCACAAAACCTGATCAAGGGCCAACATGCTCCCAACACTCACTTGTGACTCGTCCTGAGTCACTCTAATCTGGGTAACTCTGCCTCGAAGGCCTCGATCTTGGCTTGAGCTACCTCAACCTGCTGCTTCACCAAAGCCTCCTGCTCTATGAACTCTTCAATAAATTTCTCAGTCAACGGTCCTTCCAAGCGTTGTTCTACCACGGTGACTACTTGTTCTAGCTGTGCACCTTTTCCTTCAATCTCCTCAAAAAGTGTGCAAGCTTCATCCTACACTGGCTGGAGCCTCTGGGTCACTTCCATGTCTTTACTCTAGATGGCATGGACCTATTGTTGAATGGTGCACTATTCCTGTGACCTTTTCATCCTCTCGACCGATGACAGTAACTTAACTATGCTTGCATTGTTGCTGCCTATTTCTTTGCCTCTTAGAGATGTGACTCCAATGTCCTTAGTTCAGGGTCCTCTGCAATGAACTCGTAGGTTTGCACACTTTGACTACTGAGTTTCTTGCATTCCAAGGGAAATGCCTTGATTCTCTCAACTGCGCTCCTGGCAGTTTCCTCTCTCTGATCTCGCACTTCCTGCAGAGTGCTTGGCACGGCTCGTAGTTCCAGTTATGTTATTCGTGCTTGGAGCTGTTGAATGGCTTAAGAGAGCTTCCCTACTTGGCTCTCGGCGGTTTCTTCTTCCATCTATGTTAGGCCCGTCACAGAGAGAAGTGCTCTGGTGACTTCTTATTTAACTCCCATATGCTCTATAAGCATTTGTTCTTTCTCCTTCTAGATCTATGCTCTATCCTCTGCAAACTTGTCCTAGAGGTCATCTTTTTCTTGTTGCGCAATCAAACATTTCTCTAAGGCTTCCTCCTTTGCTTGCTTCAGGGCCTCTGTGGCCTATTCTTTTTCTTCCTAGACACGACGAAGGAAAGCCTCTATCGAGTCTGCTAGTCTACGTAGCTGGGCAGGCTCATCTCCTACTTCTACGTCTCCTGCTAACAACAACGCGGTAGACACTACGCGGCTCGAATAAAGAGCCTTTTTTACCCATTGGAGCTCCGCCTCAATCCTGTCAAACATTGTCTCCTGTTTGGCTTCACTTCGCTACAAGATGTCCTATGATGTATCTGATACAACAGAAATGATGAGGTCAATGTCATCCACCATGAGCACAGTGTGGAATGGAGGTTTATTGGCTTTTGAATTCTTCCGCGATGAAGGTTTCATCGGGGAACCCTTTCTTTTCTTGGATGTTTCTGTCTCTGTCAGGGGATCTTTAGGTGGTGTTACTTCACCTTGTTTTTTCTTGTCTGCTTCCCCTTCATCCTCTTCTTTGTCTTCTTCGTCACCTCCTCCTCCTTTATGTGAATCTAATGTAGTTTCCTTTGATGCACTACTTAATTCCTATACCTCTTCCTTCTTTTTCTTCCTGTTGTTGTTGGGTGCATCATATTCTTTGCTTGTGACTACATGACTTCCGATGAGGTCGGGGTTAGACAGTTCTGCCTGGTCAACTGGTACAAGGAACTATGCAGGCCATTCCTTGGTTATTTCTTCCATTTCATCCTCTGTGAGTTTGTAATAGGACTGGATCTCTTCTTTGTGTTCGTCTCTACGCGCAATGATATAAATGAAGTGCCTGTCTGTGTGGAACTTCATGATTGGCCTGAACCTGTGCAGAGCATTTGGCGTCATGCGAGGGAAATATTCAATGGCCCTCTTCAGCTGTAGATAATAGGTGTGAAATACTGCGTTTGACTGTCATTGTTTTTCCATGTTGCTCGAATACCAGAGCATAGTGAACTTCGCAGCTAGTGGTTCGGATGGCTTAATTTCATGGAAGGTCGCTCCGTCCGACATCTCCCAAGCAATGAAGACAATGAGGATTAGAATCCAACGGAAATGGAACTCATAGCCCTGATCATGAGCTTTGCGGCAGTCTTTCTCTAACTGGTTGACGAGGTATCTCACCCAGTTCATTTGCAGCCCTTCAACGTATTTTCCTGTGAGGTCGACAACAAACCCCGTGACCTGCGTTGGCCTATTCTTCCTGACAAGATTACCAGCGATCAACTGGAAAGCTAGGCGTATTGCGCCATTCTGGATGGAGGCTACCTTATATCCCCGCTTCCCATTCTCCACATTGTTATAGGTGTCTTTTATTGTCTGTGCCAGGGCATGATTTGCAACCTTCCCTAGGTAAAATTCCTATGGGTCTAGTCCTTGCATGCTCAATCTGGTGATCTGGTGGATCAGCATCAGATTGACTGTGATGTGCCAGACCAACCATAAGTAACCTCCATGGAAGCATGACAACAGGATTTTAACGCATGTGTTAACCTCCTGATGTCTATCGAAGTGTGGGATCTTCATCACATTAAGAATGGTGGACCTCGCGATGTCCATAGTCCACGGTTGGGGGATTATCTTTGACTTCTTCCCTATTGTCTTGTTCAAATACTTGTGTGGTATGAGAATTCTATAGTTTTTGCGATCTCCCAAGTTGAAGTCACTGATCTTAAGCATTAGAATCCTCTCCAACTATAGTCCTACTGCGTGTATCCCCTTCGAGAGGTATGTGGTGATCACTGTGTAGTCGAAGTCCCTCGAGACGTTGTCACGACTCACCACGCCAGCCAGAGGCAGGATGTAGTCGAGTAGGATTGATGGGATGAGCTTCGCATTTGCCAAGTCATCACAATGCTTAGTTCATTTCTCTGTCACAATTCGGGAGGGCCTAGATCGACATGCAGTCATTGGATATGTTTTCACTCCTCTTGTCGATGAAGCTTATGCTCCTACGGACATGACCTTCTCAGCCATGAGGTTTATGAGAATCTATTCGACGAATTTTTCTACTGTGCTAAAGTCACCTGACATTCACGCTCGAGATCTGATATCTTAGGTCGGTGAACAAATAGAACGGATGGTGAGGTCTCAATAAGCACAGCATGGTAATAGTCAGCTCTCTGTGGGCTCGAATAATCACAATTGGCAAAAGTGTCCACACTAAGACATGCGACGGACTAAATATACAACATCATAACGGACTCCTCCAACAGGTGTGAGTGCCTCAATCAATGCAATTTCATCTGTTATGGCATGGTCCCAATGGTCCAACGACGATCTTTCCGGCAATAACTGAGTTTCTAGCCATTCTGGAGCGTCGTGCTAACGGTCGGGATGCCTCCAATGGTCAAATTGCTCCGCCGTGTTGAAGTGCCAATCGGTGTTGTTCTTTTATTCCAGCGAGGTTCAAGTTCTGCAAGCCTTCCTTCTGCGAAGTCCTCTCTGGAACCTCTTGCAATTTTTCTAGCTTTGCTTTCTTCTTACTGAGTTTTCTAGCTTTCTTTCCTGTGATCTACATCTCTGGATTCCTCCTTCCATTCTTGTTCTTATCTCCTCTTGGCATAGTAACTTCGCACAGCTGAGGGTCTTTCATAGGGTTTGAGGGTAATACTTCTTCTTTTATTGTTTCTGGAGTAGGTTCTCTACTCTCCTATATGGATAAGTTCTCTAAGTATTATTGTGTTCTTTCAACTTCGACAGCTAGGTCTCTGGCCCTCAGTTGCTTCGACTTTTCCTCATGTTCTTCTAGTAAGCGCGCTATTCTCTTAGCCATGAAATCCCTTAATTCTTGTTTTTTCTGTTCTAGAGCTTCATCTTCTTATGTTATTCAGATCTGATCTTTCTCAACCCAGGTCTTTCCTAGCAAAAGAGAAAAGGTGGCGTTGTTCTCAACAAACTTAATGACCTCAAATTATTCTTCTGTCAATGCTCCATGAGAAATCATAGGTACATGGGTAAGTCTTCCACATAGAGTTATCAGCTTTCCTTTAAACAATCCTATTCCTCCCAATGAAGGAACCATAGCAGGCTTTCCTAAGATTTCCCAAATACTTTTTGTCATAATGTTCACCGGTGTTTCTGCATCCAATACACAGTCTATGTCGAAGTCTCCTATTCTTGTTTCTATGCACTCTTTCTCTTTTAAGATCTCTGATAAAATGGTATCTCTATGATCATTCAGTGTTTATTTCATCTACAATAATATATCCTCTGATTCTTTCTAGTTCTTTATCATATTCTTAGTCTCTGACCTTCCTCGGGGTTTTCTTGTCTCATATTCATCTTTTCAACTTTAGCAATCATTCTAGGGAAGTCCAAAACTTCATGGCCTATGGTTTTACAACAAAGACAAATAGGACCTTTACCAGGGAATTTCTTAGCAATATGTCTTGGTCTTCTACAACTCTAATAGAGAGTCAATCCTCTCTTTCTCTTAAATGATCCCCAACCTTTCTTGTACTGCACATTGGGATCACAGTGATGGACCTGCAAAAAAATATTTCTAGGATCCTGCATCCACTTATTAGTCCAAAAATTCTTTCTATGCATAGGAATAACATATCTTTCACTATTTCTATCATATCTATTCATATCATATCTTCTTTCTTCGAGTTGTTCCCTAAATTTCAGAATAGGACCAAATCTATTAAACATACCTAGATCCATTCTTTCGAAGCAAAAATTTCCACTTATCTTACCTTTATCAAAGCACAAAGCTTTAAGATCTTACCTCTTTTATTCATATCTGATTCCCTTCTTAACACAGAGCTTCACAAGTCAAGTAGAGTATTGCGCACTACAACAACAGACCTACGCACGAAACTTTCTATTTTCTTCAGCTCCCAACAATCACAGCTTCAAGTTTGGGCAACGGAACCATTTGTTGGCATAGGGGCAGACCCAGGGTTCAACGCTTCAACAACGCACCAAAAAAACCCTAACTATCGGCCCTTTCAGCAACAACTACGAAGCAAATGAAGTCTCACCCAAGGTAGAGGTAGGGGGGGTTGTAGGACTCAAGTGTCTGCAACCTAGCTGGGACACAGATATGTGATTACAGTACTTAACAGAGCACTTAAAAGTTAACATTCATTAGCATTTAACCCTTATTCACATCACAGGTAAAACCCTAATTACGTAACAACGCAGTATTCAACAAGATCTAACACATCCAAGTACTTAACACATAGAAATAGAACATATCTAGCATTCATTCACATTACTAAACACCAAGCTACTATATYAGATACAACTAATATACATAAATATGATAGCACTAAGCATAAATCACATCAATCACACAAAGCAACCATAGCACAGGATATACGTGGTTCACCCCCAGCGTGGGGCTACGTCCACCAACTCTTCATCTTCTTTATTATCTTCTTTCAATGCACAAAGCCAACTCCACATAGGATAGGAGATATGCGCGCACCTCGCCAGGTCCTCCTTCCTCAAGTTAGGTCACAACACAAATCCTTCTTACACAATCTACACATAAGCTTCTTACAATCACTTGCACTTATCTCTGCAAGTCTTAACACATAGTATGCACAAAGCCTTAGCTCTGCACTAAGCCACAAACATCCACTACTACTACTTTCTTACATTGCCAAGATATCTATTTATACATTACAAATTGGTCCTAAATATGCATAAACCCATGGGCCGACATCCCATACCTATTACATAAACCCTAAACCCAAAAATCTCACAAAAGGGGGCAAGATCCTGCGATCTCCACTTCACTTGGCGCTTCGTCTTCGACCAGCCTGTCGAAGTCCCCAAAATTAGTCAAAGATGACCAACGTTTCCACAAAACCTGGTCAAGGGCCTACATTAGGATTCAACGAGATTCCGAACTTTCTATATTTTTGAAATTCCCTTCTAAGATGCTTGAGGTGTTCTTCATCTGAGGTAGAATACACAGTGATGTCATCAAGGTAGATAACAATGAATTTGTCTTTTTCATGAGAAAAAGTTATATCCATAGATATTTGAAACATCGCCCTTGCATTCATAAGCCCAAAAGGCATATTGGAATACATAAATGTTCCCCATGGTGTGGTCAATGTCATATTTTCCTAATCATCAGGGTGAAACATAATATGATTGTATTCTGAGAAGCCATCTAACATTGACATCTTCTGAGAAGCCACCACCTTTTGTAAAATATGATCCATCTTAGGCAATGGGCAATGGTCTTTTAGAGATACTTTGTTCAAATTCCTGAAATCCACACATGACCCGATTTCTCCAGTCTTCTTTCTGACTGGCACCAGATTTTCCACCCATTTGGAAAATCTTGGGTACACTATGATTATGGCTTCAAATAGATTCTCTAATTCTTTCTCAGTCAGGGGTAGCAATAAAGGATTTATCCTTCTCAATTTTTGTTTGAATGGCTTGTGATTTTCTTTGATTGGGATAACATATTGAATTATACTTGTGTCATAGACTTTCAAATCATCATAGCTCTAGGGAAAAACATCAGGGAATTATTTCATCAATTTTACGTACCTCTCCTTGACTTCAGGGATAAGATTTTTGGACATCTTAATGATCTTTGGATCCTTTGGGGTCCCAATATTGAAATATTCTACATCCCCTTCATTTATTGTAATATGTGGACTTCTGGCCACATCATTATTATCAACGAGTTTTTCCAATGGGATCAGACCCTTGGGAATGATGTTTCTCTTTAGTTGAATGATATCTCTTCCTGCAATATGATTGTCAAAATACCCCTCCTTTGTGAAAGCAACTGCATCGACCTCATCGTCACAACACATGTCATTTCTGGTTCTTCCTCTTCGCAACACAGGTCATTGAATAAAATAGAAGATCCCAACTCGGTTTCCACAGAGTATATGGGATGATTGCTAGGATGTGACTTGTTGATGACCATGTACTTAAGMAAAAYCTATCTSTACAATCTTTTGTCTTGACCAAAGACAGGGATAGTGGCATATGACATGTCCATCTGGAGAGTTCCCTTTAATTTTGYAGCCCATGACCTRGACAACAACATGCCAAATTTGGGAGGGATGTTAGCCACTACTACATCCATGAMCATGTTCTTTGTTGGAATTTGTGCCAAAGATACCACYAGATATTTGATAAGACCTAGGCATTTCACCTTCCTGGAATCGAAAGAGAACAAGTCTTTGTAGGGCCTAGTGATGTCCAAACCTAGTTGGTCCATGACCACTTTGGGAATTAGGTTATGAGATTCCCCTGAATCCAACATGGCATTGTGTAGAGTCATATCATGGACTTTCAGGCTAACAAAGAAAGGGGGAACTTCTTCGCTATCACCATTTTCTTCTACTCTTGGTCCGAATAAGATGGCAGGGTGGTCATCTTGTATGTTCAAGGTATCAGAAGCCTGTTCCATTTTAAGCATCTTGATGATCTGATTTATATATTCGTTATTCTTGATTAATTCATTAAATGGTACAGAAATTTTGATCTTAGCCATCTCACTTTCAAAATTAAAATAGGATGAACTCTTCTCTACCTCTTGGGTGACCGTTTCTTTCCTTGCCTCCAATATTTTCTTCTGGGGTTCTTCTTTCTTCTTTCCTTTATCCACAATACCCTTTGCAGCAGAATCCTTCACAGTAGAGTCTTTTGTAGCTGAATCCTTTACAGCAGAATATTTTTTGGGCTGACTTGAAGAAGGTATGTTACTTTGAGCTTCTTTGGTGGGGTTTCCCTTTGGAGGATTTCCCTTTGGAGGGTTTGGAGGTACCCTTTGATTTTTAAGGTTGTATTGCCTTTGGAATTGCATGATGGCATTTTGCAATCCTATCTGGTAATCTTCCGCTTCTACTGGCAGTCTTTCCTCCTCATCTTGCAAAAAGATCTCACTTGCATCCATGAACTGGTCATGTTCTTCTTTAGTCAAAAACACTTATGTTTCTTTATCATCGCAACAGTTCATGTTTTCTTCAAAATATCCATCATAATTTTCATCTATATAATTATTTTGAAAAGGAGGCCTTATTTGTTGACCCCCCTAATTTTCTTGATTTCCTTGATTTCCTTGATTTCCTTGATTTCCCTGATTCGCCTGATCTGCTTGATTTGCTTGGTTCCCCTAATTTACCTGATTCCTTTGCTCTGTTTGTCTAATTTGTGGGATCATTGGTCTCCTCGGATTTATGGGTGGACCATCAGCCTATTCTCTGGGGTTAGACCTATTACCCAAATCCATTATTTCCATCATTCTCTCCATGTTTCTCATCATTGCTTCAAACTTTTCCTCTAATGTTTGTGATGTTGAAGGTTGTGATTTATCCTCAGTTATGTTTATGTCCCTACCAGAATTAGTTTTCATCTTCCCTAAAGCCATTAGGTTCACTTCAACTTCTATGGCATCAATCATCATATCATCCAATGTGGCAGATCTTTGTTCTCTTAATAATAAATCAAAGTCCCTTTCAAAAGAATCAACATATATGAGCTGGGCATCTTTAGGGGGGGGTTACCTCAGCAGGAATCATATTATAGACCTTCATGAATCTTGCTGAAAACTCCTGCATTGTTTCTTCAGGTGATCTCTTCATGTTGTTGTATTGGGTCAACAACTTAAGGGGATTTTTCTTATCTCCCCATTTTGCAAGGAAGATTGTTTCAAAGGCCTCAAAATCTATGATACTTGCTGGTGGAAGGGCTCTGAACCATTTCCTCACTTCTCTTGCAAGACTTTGTGTAAACAGCCTCATTTTCACATCTTCAAAGTCCACCTCTTCCAAGTCTATGAAATCATTAAACCAGTCTAGATGCTTATGAGCTGATATGTTACCTTCAACATCATATAGTTTGATCCTTAGGTTATAATATTGAGGTAGATCATGTAGTTGAGAAGGCAGTATGAGGGGGGGAAATTTGGATCCCATAGCTGCTGTGAAGGGTCGGAGTGGTTGTTGTTTCTGAGTGGGGATCACTATAGGCCTGGCAGATGCGGCTAAAATCAAATCTTGGAGTCTCTTTTCGTCAAAGATGGTCTCGCTTAAACAAGATTCAAACTTAGTTCTGAATAGGTCTTGCTCAAATTTCACATCGAACTCAAGGTCTTTAATGCTAGTCACTCCATCCTTGGGAAAGGACAGATATCAGTCTGGATGCAACACTGGGGTTATTGGCTTTTCTTTTCTTTTACGTATAAGATTTTCAGGGTCAGACACAGGGATTGCAACTTCTGGGTCTGGGTTGCTCCTGGTGTGAATTTTCTTAGGAGCCAAGATTTCTATCTCACACTATTTGGTGCAACTGGTATTTTGGTAATGGAACCGCCAGAGAAAAAATAATCTCAGCCAATAAGGTATTTGATCCACTTTCACCCTCAGGGATCAAACTAAATCTTTAAAGTCGTTTTTACCCGGGAAGATTTTTCAATTTCGTCCCCAGCAACAGTGCCAAAATGTTAGCACTCTGTAAATTTTGTCCAGCTGATAGTCAAACGACATAGGTAATTGTTTCAACCTACTTTAGAGTTGGGCACTAGCCTTATCAACTCAAAGAGGGCTCTCTCGTTTCACTTGATATATCTTTGTCAATCAGTGGCTAGGTTCAGATTGTTTTGGGGGTTTTTTATAAAATTGTTGTCAAAGAAGGGGAGGAACACTCGGGGCTATGGAGTCAAAATTCTGAAATTGAATGTAAACAATGACTGGCCAGTAGAAATCTCCAGAGGATAAAGGCTAAATGAGTCCATGAATTTGAGTTTTTAATTGAGTTTAAGCAGGGTGTAAGAAGAAAGAGAAAACAAATAACTTCATCAGAGCATTACTGAAATGAATTTTGAATTAGTTAAGAGGAAATTCACACGGTTTAAATTGCTTAAGCCAAGAGAATCACAAGATGAATTCTCAGCTTTTAACTATCCAATTTAAACAGAAGACAGTGAAAATGGAAATAAAGAATCACAGGAAATACATACGATGAGAGAAGACAAAACTCATATCACCACCATTAGAATCTTTCCATAGAGACTTCAAAAGCTTCTGCATATGTATTCAATTTAGCTCCAGAAAATTACAATAGAGTTTAGAAGCAACAAAAAGGTGCCCTTGCACTTCTGCCAACATTCATTCATTCAAAATCTCTAGTACTTATACAATTCGATTACAATGGCTGAAACCGAAACGTTTCATCTTCTAAAGCTGACAATAATAATTTCAACTGACAGTCTCGGCATATGAACCGATTTACAATGATTAAACAAAAAACGTTTCATAGACTAGGGACGGATATCTCTGACTAATCGGCTTCCTTTGCGCCATTTGTCTTGCTGTGATTCCATGTCGAACTTGCCAGTTTGGTGACACATGGAGGTTACTTACTGGTCCCTGGAAAATTGCATTTCGTCTTGCCTAATCGTGCGATCTCCTTCCACTGTGAGTCAGAAGGAATCTCATAATCCATCAACTCCTTTATCAGAATATCCAAGTCAATGCAGGTAGCGTAAGACATAGTTGGCAACTCGGTCTTCACTATCTTGAACTAATTCAAAATATCAAAGTCTGCAGCCAAATATTCCACTAAATTGGGCCCCTTCAGATTCCTTTCCAAGCCTTCAAATTTTGAATGATCCATTCTTCATTGAGTGAGGAGATAATTGTATTCCTCTTGATTGTGTAAATTCCCTTTACCATCCCAAAATGGTGGGAGGCCCTTGATAAACAATTGTTCAAATGTATCCCTAAACTCTTGTATACTCTGTTCCATTTGCACAGCTTTGGTTTGAACCGATTTGAGAAAATTGTGTTTAGCGATGATCCTCCTCTCCCAAATGATCAGTGAAGTTCTGTCATTTACCCCAATGGTCTGAAGATCGGTAGTGGGCACAGAATTCAACAAATCAATGGCGATATGGGCCCATTCCAAGGGTTTTTTTGCCAGTGTTTCATTAATAACAGTACATCTGTTTCGGGCAGTGATAGCCATGTTGTCTTTGTCATTTATAAAATTCAGATAAACTCTGAATTTAGCAGCTTCAGCAGTAATAGCATCCCATATTACATGTTTAGCTCCTTACAACAGTACTTTTCCCTTCAACCTCGTCTTCATCTTGTTCACCCTATATTGCAAATCTTGATTATCCTTTTGAAATTGGGCCATCTTTTCTGCCTTCATTTTGATCTCTTGTTGTAGATTTTCTATGACATCCTTAAGGCTCTTGATCTCCCCCATCTTTAAGCTTACTTTGGACATATCCTAAACCAATCCATCAATGCTTGATCCAGCTTTTGCATTATAAGGTACAATAACAACCATATCTGATGTTGCTACCTGTCCTTGTGACCAATTCTCTTTTTCTTTTTCCAGTTGCAACACTTTAGCTTTGTAATTTAGTGCTTCTTGTCTGAATGTCTCCTTTTCTTTCTCTAGAGAAGCTAACTTTTTTATCTGTGGATGTTCTATGGTGGGCATCTTCAACTTCTTCTTTAGGCTTTGGATCATCTTCTCTTTCTCATCTAAATAAGCCTTTACCCCTTGAGGGCCTTCAGATTCCAATCTTTTGACTTGGGTCTACCAGGCATTATTGGATGCTTTATCTTGCTCCAACTGTCCATCTAATTTAAGTGCATGAGTTGTTAATCTTGAAACCCTTATACTTAGACTCAGGTAGTCTGAATATAGCATGTCATTGGCATTTCTGTGGAACCTTACCTTGTTTGGGGCACTAATCTTCTCATAGTGCATCTTTATTTCAGACGCTTTATCCTCATCTGCCACTACTATGTTAAATGTCTTTCTTTATACATCCCTGACTGAGAATAGGGAAGCCCTGTGCTGGGAGATCTTTTCTACTTCAGGCAAAAAATATCTTATCTCACTATTGGCCATACTTCCTTTCAAATCATACTGATTCTCTAAATC
>JASDQU010104764.1:36930-54340 GCA_032191745.1 Picea mariana | reverse complement strand
GGGATTCCTTTTGACACGCCATTAAAGAACAATACTATGTTATTGGAAGCTACGAGGACCAGTACACCAGATGGACCACCCTGTGTCAAGAAAGGGACCGTGCAGTACCAAATTTCACCAATATTTTCCATACCCTGTGCACCAAATTGGGTATCAAAGACTCTGAGAGACATCTGGTGCTAAAATATTGTGGTTGTTTGCATAGATACATTCAAATAGAAATGGAGATTTTGGACATCACCTAATTGGGCACGACTTATAGATATGCTATCAAGATCGAATAGAAATTTAAGTAGAAGAGGCGAGAGTTTGGATCTGCAAACTCCTCACAGCCAAAGTAGGGAAAAGGCAGCCCCAACCCACATAGAAAGGGACCGATACAATATGTACACTCTCAGGAAAACCAGTCCAATCCATAACACAAGAAGGGCAATGAGAAGACGAAGAAGAACACAGGAAAATGGTGTGAGTACCATAAAATCCCTTGGCACAAAATTGAATAATGTTTCTCCAAGAATTCACTCACGATTGAGCTAAAGGATGTCAAGTCAGAGGTTGATTCTAATTTTGAATCAAGTCTAGAAGGAGGGAAGTAGATTATCGATGTTGAACCCAGTTACACTGTCGATCCCACCAAATTCCGGCCAAGCGAACCAGAAGAACAAGAGGAAGGGGAACGCCTCTTTCACTCACAAATGTGGGTAAAGGGGGCTCTGCTTCATTTCATTGTTGATAGCGACAGTCAGAAGAACCTGATCTCAACAGATTTTTTCAAGCAGTTGGACCTGCCAATGAAACCACACCCACAGCCCTACACCATCGGCTAGCTTCGTCTAGCGAGAGATCTTTGGGTCAGCCAATAGTGTCATCTTTTGTACGACATCAAGCCTTTCAAACATGAGGTATTGTGTGATATTTATCCCCTTGAACTTTGCGATGTTATTTTAGGAAAACCGTATTTGTGGAAGAGTCATGTTGTGTATGAATCTAGACCTCGCAGTGTTATTATTAATTTGGGTAGAAAATTGTATAGGATACCAGAGGTAGTGCCGCCTACCATTATTTCTTTAATATCTACTAAGAAACACAGTAAGTTCATTTCACAGACCAGGAAGTTTGACTTCTTTGTGATCCATGATCACAGTAAGAAGGAGGTCATTGCCACATTTGTGGCCTCTATATAGAGCCTCTCTTTGCAGTAGAAGCAATTGGATGGGATCGTGGAAGAACACAAAGACATCTTCGCCTCACCCACCGGGGTACCAACGCACTACCAAGTCAAGCATCCAATTGATCTGACCCCCGGTGCACCTCTACCTAATAAACCAGTCTATCATCGCTCGTTGATGGAAAATGATGAAATTAGGTGTTAGATCCAAGATATTCTTCAAAAGGGGCACATCAAACCTAGATCCTCCCCTTGTGGAACCCCGATTGTGCTAGTACAGAAGAAGAATGGGACTTGGCGACTCTGCATTGATTACAGAGCCTTAAAAAAAATCACAGTCAAGAACCCATACCCAATTCCCAGGATTGATGACCTTATTTAACAACTCATGGGGGCAAAGTTATTTAACAAGATTGACCTAAAGGTAAGCTACCACCAGGTTCCCATCAAACCAATTGATGTATGGAAGACAACCTTAAAATCTAAAGAAGCTCTCTTTAAATGATTGGTCATGCCCTTTGGCTTAACAAATGTACCAGCCACTTTCATGAGGTTGATGGATTATGTATTGAGACCCTTCACCAACTCTTTTTTGGTGGTATATTTGGATGGCATCCTCATCTTCAGGAGAACTTGGGAGGAGCACATGCAGCATATTCAACAGGTTTTGAGCACTCTGCGGCAACACAAGCTATATGCCAACTTGGAAAAATGATCTTTTGGCATGAACAGGGTCCAATACTTGGGCTACATTGTTTATGAGCATGGGGTACATGTTGATCCAACTAAGATCCAAGTCATCTGTGACTTTCCATCCTCGACCATACTAACCGAGCTTCACGGATTCTTGGGACTGGACAACTTCTACCGATGGTTCGTGGGGATTCTCCCATATTGCATGGGCCCTCAGCTAGGTGACCAAGGGAGGTGGCAAGGAAAAGTTCATGTGGGGAAAGGAACAACAATGAGCTTTCAATGATTTGAAACATCACTTGTGCTCATCTCTAGTACCCTCCTTTCTCGATCTGCAACAACCATTATATATTAAGACTGATGCATTTGACTATGTTATAGGTGCATTTCTCACTCAACATGATCATCCAGTGGCATACCATAGTGAGAAACTCTCATATATTGTCCGAAAATACCCCACCTATGACAAGGAAATGTATTCCATTGTACAAGGCTATTGTTAATGGAAACATTACATTCTAGAAAAGGAGACGATCATCCACACTGATCACAAGCCTTTGCAGTTCATACAGACACAGGGGAAATTGCAGAATGACCACCATCAGAAGTGGTCCACCTACCTGCAACAATTCCATCTCAACATCAAGTATAAGATAGGGATATCAAATCGAGTCATTGACTACCTCAGTCGACCTCCCGTGGATGCACTCACCACTATGCTCCATTCATTTGGACATGAGGCATCTGAGTGGCCTCAACTTTATCAACAATATTCATACTTCACCACTACCTATCATCTCTTGAGTACAGGCGCAACTGTCACCGATTTTCACATTCAATATGGACTATTATTCCATCTGGGCCATCTCCGGGTTCCTACAAGTGAGCGTTCAAAGATGATTTTGGAAGACCACTGCAATCAAATGGTAGGACATTTTGGCATGGAGAAAATTGTGGTCGTTCTTCAGAAACATTTTTGTTGGACAAAAATTCGATAAGACGTCAGCAAGTATATCAAATCTTGCACTGCATGTTCCATTTCCAAGCCATCCATCAAGAAGAAAGGATTATACACCCCTCTTCCTACTCCCGAGAAGCCTTGGGAATCCATCTCAATGGATTACATGCCTAGCCTTTCGTCCACCAAGAAAGGAAATGATTGTGTATTTGTGGTCGTTGATCAGTTTTGGAAGATGGCCATCCTCACAGCCTACAAGAAGAATATCACAACGGCAGATACTTCTAATATCTTCTTCGAATGAGTGTGGGTCCATTTTGGGATACCAAAGACCATCATCTCCGACCAAGACAGCAGGTTCCTCAACACATTTTGGTCGAGTCTCTGGTCGCTGTTGGAAACCAAGCTCACTAAATCCATTGCTTTCCACCCCCAAACATACAGCCAAACAGAGGTTGTCAATCAGATGATTGTGCACATCATGTGAATGTACAACTCTAAGCATCCATGTACATGGGATGAGAGTCTCCCATATGTTCATCACAATTACAATAGGGCTCTCCATAGCTCCATCGACCATAGCCCATTTTAGGTGGGGATGGGATTCCAACCCTTGGGTGCCATTAATGTTGCACTACCTCTTTCCACCACACGGATAGACTCTTCCCATATTCATTCTAAGACCAAAAAATCCACCAGATTCATTGAGCATATTCAGCACATCCGTCAATAGGTATAGGAGATTTTGCAGAAATCCAATGCTAAGTACAAGCAGTGCCATTATCAACACAGGGTACCGCATTAGTTTTAGGTTAGAGACAAAGTATGGTTACATTTGCAGAAGGAATGTCTCGCAGGGCCCCATCGAAAGATCTGTCCACTTCACTATGGGCCTTACACTATCACCAAGTATGTGGGTAGCAACGCTTTTGAGCTCAACACTCCACCCTTCCTTGGCTTGCACCTAGTGTTCAATGTGGACCTCCTCCGGTCATATTTTCCACCATTATTGGACACCTCAGAGATCGCAAAAAAACTGACACCAACAGAGATCAACCCTGACTACATGGCATAAGCATCCATTGATCAAATAGTGGAAACACGAGTCAACTAGGGCACTTGCCAGCAAAGGATCCAGCTTTATCAGGTTTTCAAGGCAGGGCATCTCCTACACCAAGGCAAGTGGCTCACCTGGGCCAAATCTAGCAGAAGTTTTCTCACCTAATGGGGGAACTCAACACAATGGAGACCATTACTTCCTAAGGGGGGAGGATTGATCCAGGTGGATATTGGTGGCCACCCACCTATTCCAATTGGCTCCTCTTGTTCATTTTTAGTTCATCACATTCTTATGTACTTCTTTGTAATTATGGGTTCTACACTTCTACGGCTATCTAAATCCATACACATCTTCCAAGTGGATACTGGTGGCATCTCACCTTATCCAACTGGATTATTTTGTATGTTTTCATGTCATCACATCTTGTTGTACTTCTAGGGCCGTTTTGGAGCCCTAGACAGTGTTTTTTTGGCTTGCCATAGTCAAACTGTAGATATATTCATATTTTGATAGCGTAATGTGTAGCTCTCTAAAATGCCTTTCCAATGGGCTATCACGTGCCTAAAACAGAGGGCGTATGAAAAATTTACGACCACGAGAAGTCGAGGTACCAACTTACCCATAGGGGCCCACATGACTTTTGGTGTTTCACCTCCTAGGGTTAGATTTTTGGATGTCGAGGGTTTTGGCATTCATGAGTAATATCAAAAAGGCCTCTGGAGCCTCATTGTAATCATTCTGCTTAGACAAATGCACGTAGCAGCCACATCTCATCTCAGAGATAGCTTCCACCATTCGAGCAAGTGTTTTAGTTCTGCAGTTTTATAGTTTCAGCCTATTTCATTTATTCAATAGAAGATATTGTTCACTGGATATATGTGTTGTTCTTCATATCTCTATGTTTATTGTATTCATTATGTTAATCAGTTCATTCCGCTCCTAAATCTAGATCATTGCCGCATACCATGTCAATATCAAGGATCCTAAGTTTGGTGTAGTTTTTTTTTAAGTAGTTTAATGTTGTATTAAATGGGTTGGACGGCCTAGATGCTTGCAAACATGTGAACATGTTTTGTTAGGCTGCATGAGTTACTTTGGTGGAAAAGAACAACTTTTTGCAAAGTTATTTGGCGATAGGAGCTAGGAAAATTATCTTAATGTATAGAAAAACAATGCAAGAGGATTCACAAAGGATGATGCAGATGAATTTGATGTTCATGAGGATCAATGTTATAAAGATTATGATAGGAAAATATTTGACCCTTAACCAATTATCTATTGAAAATAGTTAAAATGAGGTGCTCCTAAAACTTACCTAAAACTGGTGCTCCTCGTGCCTTAGGTTCTCCTCATTTCTTCGGTACCTCTGCAAACACAGATTTTCTAACGGAGATGGAGAATGGTGGGTGTGGCAGTATCGTGGGTATGAAGGTGGTAGGTATGACAATGAAAAACTTTGTTGGGCATGACAGAATATTACAGGCAGATACTCTAGCGGAAATGACAATGAAATGAACCTTTGAAAGGAGAAATCCGACATATACATATAATAACATCTTTCGACTGAAATAAGTTTTTGGCCAAAAAAACATTTCGGCTAAACTATTATTTCAGCCGAAAAAATTGGTTGTCAGACCAAAAAAATCTAGCGCAAGTATTTGATGGCACGAATTTCGTGGGCATCGTTAGATTTAATGTTTGGCTAAAAATTAAATTATTTGATCGAAAAAAGTTAGACTGTTCGATCGAAAAAGTGCCATTATCAATTTCGTGACCCGGTTCTCACAAAAGTGCTACCCAAATTCATGATTTTACTATTTAACTAGAACTTACTTTCCATGTAGACATTTACAAAACAACAACCTCAGTGGTGTTGTTCCATAATGGGTATATGAGCTAAAAAAACTTTAAAGAGTTGTATGTATCTCTATCATACTTTTTCTAGATCCTTTTCAAAAATTAACGGAATTTTGATGACTAATATAATATAAAAATACTTTTTTAACATTATGATAGGTTTATAGAAAAAAATAATTTCAGTGGTGTAAAACTTCTCGACCAACCTTCATTGAAACTCAGGTAAATTTTTTTTTCACTTAAATTGATTTTTCTTTAAAATTAATGGAAAGAATGCCATAAACAATGTTATGACCGAAATTAATTCAGCAAGTTAATTAAGTTCATAAAACCTCTCAATTTGTTGCGATCTTCATATTGTGGGAACCCCTACCTCTACATGCATTTGCAAATATGGGGAAATTCATCCAAGACGTTCAAGAAAGAACAAATAATTCAAGTATAAGTGAATGTTATCCTCCCAATAATGATAAGTGGAGGTTTAATAAACACTTTAGGGTTGGTGGGTATGGTCATATATCTAAGAAATTCAACATAAAACATCCTTTCAATGAAGGTCAGGAAATAACTTGAATTTTAGGAATATTGAGATATGAAATATATGTGGAGTCTCCCTATGAAACTACCCAACACCCTGGTTTAGTCATATATCGTAAACTTCTCTATATTGTAGATTTCTCAATGATTATGGTGCCATAGCGATCAATATGTCGCACATTTACCTTAGAAGAGATTATGGAATCCACACTAAACTTTAGTTTGAATATTGGGCAAGGGGGATTTGGATCTATGTTCTTTGGTAAATTGTCGGAAGGAAAAGATACTGTAGTAGAAGTGCTCTCATTTTTCTCCAAACAAGGAGTTTATCGGTTGCAAAATGAGGTAATTTTGAGACTTGTAAATCATATAATATGATTAAATTTTTGCATCTATTCAATCACATGGACAATGGTGTGGACGCTCTCATAAATAACAACAAATAAAGAATTTATGTGTGCTTCACTTGATTAAAAGAACAAATTCTTTCTAGATTCCATCATAAGAACTTGGTATCTTTACTTAGCTATTGTAAGGAATCTAGTGAACTTATGCTTATCTACGAGTATAAGTGTAGAGGTTCACTAAGACACCTTCTTTATGGTAAATATTTTGCTAAGCAATATTGTTTTCTATTTGATCCTCAATTTCTTTTCATAGTGCAAGAATTTCCAAAGTAAATTGGAAAACATGATGTGATGTTGCATTAGATGCAGGGTAGCTCTTTGAATACTTTGAAGTTCATTGTTTTATTTGATTACAATAAAACAATTTGATTTCTAATTAATAATGTCATTTCTATTTGAAGGATTGGAATAATTAATATTGTCATTTCTATTTAAAGGATTGGAATACCTACACATGGGTTGCACACCAATGATAATTCACAGAGATGTATCAATCCTCCTTACCTATACCTACAAAGAGGTGATCATTCTCTGCCATCTTGCAAAGTTGGGTAAGAAAGGGACCATACATCTTGAGTCATGTTTAAGATACAAAGATATTGTTCCTTTCCTAAAATACACTTGTAAAATCCCACATAATCCATTACCCAAAAGCACTGATTATATACTCACCTAATCATCGATAGGGCCAAGATGAATGGTTTTGATATCTCTGGAGAAGCCAATGTTTAGATTGGTTTGCTTCACGGTTTTGAATATTTATTTAAATATTGACACGCACAACTTCATATTAGCATGATCACAACATTAACGCAGATCACACAATTAGCTATTAGCGTGAGCTAAATGATGCACATTGAATTGAAACATACACTGCACACTGGTCATGAATTAGTATGGCGGCTAGGTAGGGAGTAATTGGGCTTTGTTATCCCCCTTAGTCGTCGAACATATAATGTAGCAATGATGTCTAGCTGCAATCATAGCGCAGATAGTGGTGAAATTGAGCAGATAGTGGTGAAATTGAGCAGCTAACCACTCCATCTTGGATTTTTGATCCTTCTCGACCTCAACTAGCAGATTCGTAATAGTTTCCAGGCTACTGAGGCGACTCAATATTTCGTCCATCATTTTCTTGTGATCTATGTTGTCCTCCCTCATGGCTTCTTCCATTTCTAAACTCACTTTGTCGATCATCATCTTAGTTAGCCATGCCATCTCCATTGTTTTATGGTAGAGGGTTTCCCTGGGTTGTGTGGCCCTCGGATCAGTTACCCAGTCCACTTCCCACTCCAGTGCATCTCAAGATTTACCTTTGCGTTTTTCTTTGATTTCCTTTTCCCAGCAGGTAATGGCCTCTTTTCCTTTCAGCGCAACCAGAGTTTGGAAGGTGCCCTCTGCATATTTTGTCGCTTGCTCCATTCTTGACACCCGTCGTGGATTATTCGGAACTTCCTTTCCAAGGAGATTTCTCTTCCTGTGCGTGTGCTTCATTCTCACCATTCCATTTGGTCTATAATATCTCCTTTGTTGGTTACTCATCCTGTGCCTCACTTCACAGGGATTCTTCCTTTCCCTGCAGTTACGCTCCTTCTATTTGCAGCAACTCCTGTTGTCTTTCCTCTTATTGATCTTCTCCTACTGTGATCTTGTCCCTCCAATCATGGCTTGTCCATAGTGGTGATCCCTCCCATCCTTTTTCCCAATGGCAGATCGTATGATTGTGATGACTCGGCCTTCATCCATGTGTTGATCCCTATCCCTTCTCACTTGAGATCCTACTATGCTGCTCTTCATACCTGTACTTTGGCCTAGACGATCGATTCTGAACCATGTCACTCCCTCATGTCTTACGTCACTTGTTGCATGTGGTTTGTCGTCTGTAATTTCCCATGTGCTTTCCCCGCAATTTTTTCTGTCGCCAGGGTCTTGTTGTCGTACCCCCACCGGTTTTTTATGTTGATCCTGCATGGTCATTGGTGATTGAGTGTTCAGCAATCATATCCTTCCTAGGTCATGCTTGTCTGTCAACGGGCCTTGCGCTACCCTTCTCAATGTGACCTTCCTTGCATAACTTTCCTTCACGATCTTTTGTTGCTAGTTGGATGCAGTTTGTTCTGACTTGGTCATTCAAGAGACTAAGTCGGGTAGTGTCTAGTTCTGAACCGTCCTTGTCGACCCTCTCGTTGGTTAGTTTGTCCGTCAGGCCATTCACTGACCTACGGACCCAGCGCAAATCCACTGTGTTCAAAGTTTTTAGATGCTCTTGGATTTTCTGTAGGGAGAGAGCCAGGTGCCAGTGTCTCTGAACCTTGCCCACTCTAGTACCATTCTGGAGTCTCTTCATCATGTTGATGACCGGGGTGGATTCGCCTTCCACAATATTGTTTTTCATCCTTTCACACCTTAGGATTTCAAGGCCAAACTCCAGGGCTCCAAATTTCGCTGCGTTGTTGGTGGAGTTTCCCATACTCCCAGCATATAGACATATGATGTTACCACCACTGTCTTTGATCACCCCTCCCATCCCTACCACTCCTGGGTTTCCTTTTTCCACCCCATCAAAATTTACTTTGAGGAAACCTAATAGAGGGGGGGTCCAGTTGCGGTCTCCTAGTTGGAGTTGCAGATCCCGCCCTACAGTTGTGTTGTTGCGCCCGTCTTTTAGGCAAAAAACCTCCAGGATGTGGGAGTCATGAACTGTGAGTTGTGTTGTTTCCTTCTTGCAATTGCGGCTCTGCACAGTTTCTCGTATTTGGGAGATAATTACATCCTTGAGCTTTCCTTCTAGTAGGCTTTCATTCCTAAAGATGCGTTGATTCCTCTCCTTCCATATTGCCCAGATGATCATCCTCGGCATTAGGTTCTAGCAGAGGTTCACCTTTTCGTTTTTGTTGTAGCTCTCATTCCAATTGTTGATGGTTGCGTTGATGTTTCCCCGGATTCTATTGGACTGGCAGTAGATGTCTGTCGCCCAACCCCATAGCTTTGTTGTGTAACTGCACTCATCGAGGAGGTGATTGGTTGTTTCCTCCTTATCTTGACAGAGGTGGCAATGAAAAGGGCCTATATAACCCCTTTTTCTGAAGTTTTCCCAGGTTAGAATTTAGTTGTAGAGAATTAACTATTTGAACATTTTGATTTTTGGCCATTGGGGGCTGCTTCAGATCTTTCCCCACTGTTGCGTCAGGTCCTCTTGATCTTGGTCTGCGATGTAAAACTGTACTTCTTTTGAGTTGAATTCCCCACCATTTTCCCTGCCCTGCCTTAATTAGTCCTCGTCCTCTGAGATTGCAATTTTTCTTTTCCCCAATTCCTCTTCCACCTCTTCCACTAGAGTTGTGATACAGTCTCTATTTGGTGGATTGAGTTTGTCCAAAGTCCTCCATCTATCGCTATCATTTCTTGGCTTCCAGTAGTGATGGATTTTTGTTTTGCCTTGTACAGTCATTTCCTGTTGGAGCTCCTCCCTGTTTGGATTTTCCATTCTGGGTTCCTGTTGCCACGGGTCCTCCCAAAATTTGGCAGTTTGATCATTTCTGACTTCCCAGAAGCTATGTTTATGAATCCAGTTCTTGTTGCGCCAAGAGATATTCCATATGGTTGATCCCTCCCTTGTGCCCATGAGTCGAATTCGGTCTTGATCATTGATGTTCGAGGCATTCTTGGCCTTCCAGAGGTTTGTCCATGGTATTGATTTGTCCTTGACCCATATCCACCAAAGTTTTGCCCCGTAGGCTTCGTTGGTTACCTGTGGATCTTGTAACCCCATGCCTCCTTTTCCTTTTGGTCGACAAACCTTCTCTCAGGATACCAAGGCCCATTTCTTTTTATTTTTAGCACCTCGCCATAGGAAATCTCTTTGAATGGATCTTATCTTTTGTAGTATTCCTTTGGGAGCAGGGAACACTGACATCATATATGTTGGAATTGCTTATAGGACTACTTTGGTGAGGATAAGCCTCCCTGCCAGATTGAGAGCTTTGTAAGTCCAATTTTTTACCCTCTCCTACAGTTTGTTGATCACTCCTTCCCACGTTGCCATTTTGCAAGCTATGTCTGTTAGGGGAATTCCCATGTATTTCATTGAGAGCGTTTTGTGTTCAAACCCCAGAATATTGGCTAGGTTCTTTTGGATTGCAGGATTAGTGTTGAAGAAATCGATCATGGATTTTGAGTGGTTGATCTCTACCCCTGAGGCTTCCCCAAAGTATTCTAATATTCTTTTATAGGTTTTTCCTTCCTTGACCATGGGTGTGCCATGGAGTAGGGTGTCATCAACGAGATGTTGGTGTGTGGAGGTTGGATAGTCTTCGAAGGGTTTGATTCCTTTTAGTTCCCCTGCTGCAGTTGCGCTTTTTATGCTTCTATTGAGCCCTTCCATCATCAGAATGAACAGGAAGGGGGACAATGTGTCTCCTTGTCTGATGCCTCTTGAAGGCCATAAAGGTTTTGTTGGGGCTCCATTAATTAGGAGCGAGTATCTTGTCGTTGAGAGTAGATTGACAATCGGCCAGTTGATCTAGTATTGTTCAAACCCAAAGGCTTCTAGCATTTTGGCCATATAGTGCCAACTAATCTTGTCATAAGCCTTCGCCAGGTCAAGTTGGATTATCATCCCCCCTCTCCTTTGGCTTTTTAGTGTGTGTATAATTTCATGGGCATGGATGATGTTATCCAGTATTTGTCTTCCTTCTACGAACCCCGCCTGCTCCTATGAAATCAGTGTGGGTAGGAGTGGTTTCATTCTATTGGATATGAATTTGGAGATTATCTTGTAAACAACATTGCATAAAGCTATCGGCCTGTAGCGATCTGGGGTCCTTGCTTCATTTTATTTTGGGATTAGAGTTATCATTGTAGCATTTAACGCTTTCAGGATGGAGGTCGAATGTCTAGAGTCTTCCACCGCCCCATAAAAATCATATTTAACCACTTCCCATTAGGCTTTGAAAAAATCCACTGTGAAGCCATCTGGGCCAGGGGCCTTTCCATTGGGCATTTCCTAGACCTCTTAGTCGATTTCCTCCTTTGGTATGGGTTTGTTTAGATTGACATTTTGTTCCTCTGTGACCAGCCTGGGGATGTGTTGAGTTATCCTTTGTACTGGTTGGGTTCCTGGGCTATCCCCTAGAAGTGATTGACCAGTGTATGTTCAATTTCCTTGTGGGATTCTCTTTTGATCCCATCCTGATCCCTAATTTTCAAGATTTTGTTGTGGGTTCTTCTTACAATGGTGGTTCTATGAAAAAACTTAGTATTCCGCTCCCCTTCCTTTAGCCACCTGATTCTGGACTTCTAGCGCCAGAGAGTTTCTTCCTGCTGGCATCTTGTTTCCCATTCTTGTGTCATTTGGATCTCTTCTCTTTTCTGATCCTTTGTGTAACCCTCGTCTATGTAGAGTTCTTGGAGTATCCTCATTCTATCCTCGATCTTTTTCTTTTCTTGGTTTATGTTTACAAAGATTTCCTTGTTCCACTCTTTGAGTTTGTGTTTGATGTACTTGAGTCTCTTATAAATTTTGAACATCCTTGTCCCTTGATCCAGTAATTCCTCCCACCACCATTGGTTGATGTGCTCCTTGAAGGTGGGATGTTCGATCCAAAATTTCTCAAATCCAAAAGATCTATTCTTCGGAGTGGTTTGGAAGTTTGTTTCCAATTGGACTGGCCAATGGTCTAAACCCCCCATGGTAGGATGTTGCAGTCTAAGGTTAGTCCCTGCATAATGATGGATTCTGACACCAGGAATCTGTCTAGCCTTGTAGCTACTTGGTAGTGATTACTTCGTTTGTTATTCCAGATGAACTGGTCATTGTTGGTTCTGATGTCTACCATCTCCATTGTCTCAATGAAAGCTAAGAATTTCTCTGCATCTCTATCCAGTCTCCTGGTGCCCCTTTTTTCTCCGCAAGTGTCGTGATTATGTTGAAGTCCCCTGCCAAGATCCAGTAGAGGTTGTGGGATCTTTCCTTTAGATTTTCTAGGTCTTCGAGCATTCTCCTTTTTTCTTCCAACCTCTGGAGACCATACACATTGGTGCATAGAATCGCCTCGGTGTTACCTTTAATTTGCATTTTAACCGAGAGTGTGTTCCTTGTAGCTTTAGCTGCTAGCAGGTTCAGTGAATGTGTGTTCCATAAGGTGAGTATACCAATGGCCATTTGTTTGCCTTCAACAACCAACATATGGTACTTGTTCCATTGTTTTTTACTAATTGTTTCCATTCTTTCTACAATGCATTTTGTCTCTTGAATGAAACAAAGGTCAGGTCGTTCCTTCCTAGGTCTATTTTTAAGGATCCTTTGCTTTCGTGGGTTGTTTAGGCCTCCTATATTCCATGTTATAATCTTCATTTAAAAATGTGGGGGGGAGTTAGGAAAGATAGTTTTGATCTTTTATGAATTTATCAACAAGGCTTATAGTTCTTGTAGGGCTACGTTGTTTGATTTCCTGCCTTTCTTCCGCCTCGTCTGCTTGGGTGAATGTTGTGGGTTTCCCTCGCCTGCTTTGATTCCCAGGTGTCCTATTTCGTCGTGCATACGCTTGATCCCCCTAGATTTTTATTCCTCCCTTAGAAGGAAAAGGTATTGATGATCTAGTTGTTCCGTTGGCATATTGTCTACTCCCTATTTTTTCCATTGCTCCAAGATGTTCAGGAGATCTATTCCTTCCATTTCCACAATGTCTCTGAGATCAGGGTATTTCGTTCCTACCTCGCTTGGTGTCATCTCTGAATCTTTGTCTGGCTCTTTCATTGGGGTGTTGGCGTCTTCAGTTCCTCCTTCCATAGGACTTGCACTATCTCCATGTTCTCTCTTATTGCCTGGAATATCAGTGTTCTCCTAAGTTGCTTGTTCCCTAGCTACTCTAGATTTTGTCTTATCCTTTCCTCCTTATTCCCCTTGGTTAGCCCTGTCCTGTCCTTCTGGTCTAGTCCTGGCTTCCAGGTTGCTTTTTATTGGGGATTTGCTTGGTCTCTTGTTTTCTATGTTTCTGTGGCTCAGTTTTACAAACCCGTCCTCATTCTGTTGTGCTTTGGTGTTTTCCATTTCTTGTTTTTTTATTGAGTGGAAATTCTCTAATTAAGTGTCCATGTTCATGGCATATTTTGCATCTAAATGGGATCTACTCGTAATCAATTCTTTGTATCCATTCCTCATCCCTGAATTCCAGGCTTATGGCTTCCGGGAGTGCCCCCGACACATCCATCTCTATGCAGATCCTTGCATAGGATGTATATCTCCCTTTTAGGGTTGTTTCTGATGTCTTAACATATTTTCCAAGTTTGTTCCCGATTTCTTCGAAGGTGGATGGAAACCAATAGTCTAGCGGTAAGGAGTAAAACCTCAGCCATACTAGAACATTTTTAAAGGTTTCTTTCTCTGGGAAGAAATTTTCCTTCCATGGCTGCATGTACAACCCTACTGAGGCATGGAAGTATGCCCCCCCCTCAAAGACTTTATCCCTGTCCTCCAGGTTCATGAAGACTGCTGTGAAGAATCATTTTGAACCCAGGTGGAGTTTCACTTCTCCACTTGGCTTCCATTGATATTTTATCCAGTTGCACAATGTTCTTTTTGTGGGCCACAACCCCATGAACTTGCAGATTAGTGCATGCGTCTTCATCTGGTCCCAATAGAGTTGTTTTTGTGGGTCTTGCAATATAACCTTGGGTATCAATGTTGTTTTAGGTTTACATGGGTTGCGTCCATCTCCCCCACTGGGGTTTGTTGGTTCATGTGCAACCTTTTGGGTTTCTTTAGCTTCCTCTCCCATGCGATCCCTTTTTTCCTGGTTGCTCTCCTTGTTCTTTTTTATCCTGATTATGAGGTGCTTGTCAGTGGTTCTTTGAACCCAACGCCTCGTGGGAATTTCCCCCTGTCCACCACTGCCTTCTTGTATGATGGAGTGTCACTCCCACCCCCTTTGGTAACCATTTTGAACTCTGTTGAGACCATGATTGTTAAACCCTAAATTGCGGTTTCTTTAGCTTTAAAGGAAAAGGAGCTTGGCCAAATTAATCGTAATCAATAAACATTTACCATGATTAAAATTATTCATTATTTTTAATGCATTTATAGAAATTTTGCTTTTACTTTAACCCCCGNGTTAAGCCCAAGCTCACTCTTAGTTTTTTAAGCGTCAATTCCTCTTTCCGCATCAACTCACCTTATTATTGTCAATAAGATTCCTCTTTAGATTCCTAATTATCGTCAATAAGATTCCTCTTTCCGCGTCAACTCACCTTATTATTATTAAATCAAAATAGTTAAGCCCAAGCTCACTGTTCAATTTTTAGCGTCAATTAGATTCCTCTTTCCGCGTCAACTCACTGTTGCTTGTTATCGTCAATAAGATTCCTCTCGCATCAACTCACCTTATTATTGTCAATAAGATTCCTTCTTATCGTCATAAGATTCCTCTTTCTGTGTCAGCTCACCTTACTATTATTAAATCAAAATAGTTAAGCCCAAACTCACTATTTGATTTTTAGCGTCAATAAGATTCCTCTTTCCGCGTCAACTCACTGTTGCTTGTGAGCTTCAATAAGAATCCTCTTTCAGTTCAGCAATATTTTTTTTTAGATCAGTTGTTGCATATTTTAATATTAATTATTATATTGGCCAAAACCATCTATTTGATCCTTAATTTCTTTTCCCGGTCCTGGTGCAAGAATTTCCGAAGTAAATTGGAAAACACGGCTTAATATTGCATTAGATGCAGCGTAGGGTAACTCTTTGAATACTCGAAGGAAAGTTGGTAAAAAAGGATATGAAAAGAACCATACATCTTCTTGTTTCACAATACAAAGATATTATTCCTAAAACACTTGTAAAATCCCACATAATCCATTACCCAAAAGAATTGAAGGTTATATACTCACCTAATCATCGATAGAGCCATGATGAAGGATTTTGATACCCAGAATGAATGATTTTGATATATCTGGATACACCGTTGTTTAGATTGGTTTGCTACTTGAAAACAAGTTTTTCAAGTCTATAGCAATAACGCAAGCATAAATTATGTCATGCTCACAACAAAATTGTTGAAACCAAGTCTATAGCAACAAGGCAAGCATAAATTATGTCATGCAGAACAAAATTGTTGGTGGAATAAACAAATAGAGCACAATCACAACATTATCGCGGATCACACAATTATATGTAACAAATCATGAATTAGATGGAGGAATGAGGTCTAGTGGTAATCACTCCTCGACGCATCCGTATGAATCTTGAAACGATATATTTAATACATCAAAATCAGTTCAATACATAATAAACAAAAGAGATTGGTGTATTAAATCTAGTTCAATACACAATAAATAAAGGAGATTGGTGTATTAAATCATTGAAGGAAGGAGAATCAAATAGTAAGGATAGATGGTAATATTTAGATTAGGGATGATTTTAAGGATGGAAATTTATTTGAAGATGTAGAAATCTTCGTGAATATTACTAATCCTTCATATGTCAACTATAAATGTTTGGTGATATTTTTATAAAAATATTCAAATTTCTAAGTATTTTATATAGTTTTTATAAAATTTTGGCTATTTTTAAGGTAAAATAATTTTATCCTATAGAATTTGGGCGAATCATTTTTAAAATAATGAATCTCATTTATGGAAAAACCATGAAAAATTAGCCCATGAACAAAATTTAACCCCTAAAATCATCCCTGATTTAGATGTTTTTTAAATTAAAATTAAAAAAAAATTATAATTTCACATTTCACATCTTAACATGGATAAATTATCATTTCCTAGTTTTAAATCAATCAAAAAAATAGAATTAATAAATATTAAATATAATAAAAATAATTTATATTTTTTTTTTTAAAATTTAATACATAAATATTATAAAATATTTGAAAACATTATATTCATTTTAATTGAAACTAAAAATTCAATGAAAAAAAAATGGATGTGATATTATGTACTTTAGCACTTTGACAAGCATTAATAATCAAACAATTATTAATAAATTTAATAAGAAAGCATCTACTATAATTAAAATTATTAAATAATAACAAAGAAATTATTAATAAAATTTAATAATAAACATTTATCATAATTAAAATTATTAATTATCTTTAATGTATTTATAGAAATTTAATCTACAAACATCTATTATAATTAAAATTATTAAATAATAACAAAACAATTATTAATAAAATTTAATCTACAAACATCTTCATAATTAAAATTATTAAATAATAAAAAACAATTATTAATAAAATTTAATCAATAAACATTTACCATAATTAAAATTATTAAATAATAAAAAACAATTATTAATAAAATTTAATTAAAAAACATTTACCATAATTAAAATTATTAATTAATTTTAATGCATTTATACAAATTTTGATTTTACCCCACCAAAAAAAATCAAAATCAAAGTAGCTAAGCCCAAGGTCAATGTTCGCTTTTTAGCGTCGACAAGATTCTTCTTTCCGCGTCAACTCACCTTATTATAATCGAATATGGTCTCCACTAAAGGGCTTTATGATTATTTTTATCAATCCTTAGTTGTGTAGCCCAAGCTCATGGTTCAATTTTTAGCGTCAATAAGATTTCTTTTTTCACGTCAACAAGAAACTTTTTTCCACGTCAACTCATTTTATTGTACTGTCGAAGGTAGTATATAGCAATGAGTTAGCATTGACTTTCATATTAGTTTTGTGTTGACTTGAAAAAATTATATCAATTTAAATGTTCAA
>JASDQU010104764.1:3834-29120 GCA_032191745.1 Picea mariana | reverse complement strand
TCGGAGGCAGTACATGCAGCGTGCTGCCCTTGTTTTTTTTTTTTAAGTAAAAAAGATGGAACCTGTTATATTATCATAAGCAGGGTACAATAACTGTTTGCGATGCCAGCGGTCCCGCCTGAACAAGAAACCGAGATAGTTGGGCATCCTGTGCCAAGTGTTTCCCAGCTAACAAAATAGACATGGTTCCGTCTTGCCCGAAGGAAACCAGGACTGTCACTTATGAAGTTTAAACTGTATGCCATAAACTGGTTGTAAGAAAACTAGAAGACTAATTGAACCAAAGCTTAGTTCAAAATAGGAAAAAGACTCCTAACCAAGAACATCATTGAACCTTGTTGCATGTGCGCTTCTCCTCGTTCCCATGCTGTCGCTAGCCTCCTGGAAGCACGTAAGTTTGCGCACATGTTGGGCATTGCCGCGGTGGTAGAGTTCTGGAGTGGGCCACGAAAAGCATGTCAAGCCGCTGATCAATTCTGGCAAGGCGAAAAACCTGGTCGTCCATCAGACTTCTCAGCTCGAAGATGAGAGCGAGGTACCCCGAGTCGGTGAAAGGTGGATGCTCCTACCAGTGGTTGTAGATGGAGGCGGGGTGTCTGGGTTCCGTTGCTTCTTTGCTTGTCTGCTCCGAGTGGTTGAGAGATTGGGTCGCCGCCTCCATGGTTGCATCGGGAGGGGTCTCTTCTTCGAGGAAACAGGTGGTGAAGTGCTCCTCTGGGCTGTTGGCTTTGAAACCAGGCTGAATGTCCACAGGCGGAGGCTTGTCTTCCAATCCAAACTCAGTGGGTGGATTCCAATTGTCTGGGACTGTAAATAGAGGGAGCTTGGGATAGCTCTGCATGGCATCCTCCAAGGCAATTTCTTCCACGTACGCCATGGGAGGCGTTCGTGGTTTCCTGCGCCTTTGAGTGGACGCCATGGCTAGTGCATGTTCAAACTTTTTTTGTCTCTGGCGTYGAGACTCGGTCGTGTACCAAGCGGCACCCCTGTGCGGCTTTCCTCGTGCCTAGGGCATGGTGGAGACCCTGGAGATGACCAGGGTTCCTTGCGGACGAGCTGCTCTGCTCTAGAGCTTCGGTGGGACCTTGAATCGYTGCTCCGGTGGAGTGAACTGTTGTTGCTATGGTAGAATGAACTCTGCTATGGACGATTGCCGCTCAATTCTATCAATTCCGGTGACAAGGAGGAGGGTGACCGCAACCGCCATAGCCATTAAGGCTTGGTGTTGAGTGCGCTAGTGTCTGATACTGTTCCCTTGCGCGAGGAGGCTCATCATTTGGTTACGGCTACAGTGATCCATGATGTGTTGATCACTGAGGGGATGGTCGCCAGTGGATGCATTAATATTGTATCCCGACATCAATCCACGTAACCCTGATTTGTTGCGTGGCACCCTATCCGAGGAGCGTGTTGCCCTTGTTATAATCGAATATGGTCTCCACTAAAGGGCTTTATAACTATCTTTATCAATCCATAATTACGTGCCATTATCGATATCTCGTACATATGATTATCTTTATCAATCCATAGTTGCGTGCCATTATTAAATATCCCATATATAGATTTTCCCATGTTAAAAGTTTAGAACTAAATAATATGTTAAAAGTGTAAAGGTTAATTAAAAAGAATTCAATGATGAATCCAATGGTATTGTATTTAATGAAGGCAATCTTACTCCTTGTAATAAAGTCAAAAGTTAATTAAAAAAATAAAAATAAAAAATGATGATTCCAAAGCTCTATTAATATTAGATATTTATGAAAAATCAAATAAATTCTTTATGGAATAAAATTATCCATTTTATGAAAAATCAAATAAATTTTTTAATGATGTTATGGAATAAAATTATCTTTTTAGTTAATAAGAATGGTTCGATTTGCAAAAGAATTTTTTTTAATATATTTAATCAAAAGTTTGATTTAAAAAATGCAAACGATGACTCCAATGCTATAGTATTTAATGAAGGCAATCTTACTCCTTAGTATTTATGTAAAGTCAAATAAATTCTTTGATAGTGTCAAGGGATAAAGTTATTGTTTTTCTWTAACAAGGATGGTTTGATTTGTAAAAGAATKGTTTKRWKTGTAAAAGAATTGTTTTRAGTGTCGATAATTTTCAAGTCAAATTGGTTGGTATTTTTGAGTGAAATTGATTGTTTTTACTTAATAARAATAGTTTKACGAGTAAAATAATTGTTTTGAGTGTATTTTAAATGTATGTTATTAAATTAATTATAAAATYTATTTATTTTGGGAGTGAATTATATTATAATATTTTTTTTAATAAATATGATTTTAGTATTAAAAAAAAATTATTATTATTATTTTATTTAATTAAAAATAAATAAAATGTTAAAAAAAACATGTCATTTTAAAATTATTCTACATCATTTAAATAAAAGAAAAAATACAAAAATACAAATAGAATTTTCATATAAAATCATCAACTATAAAGAAGGGGAATTCTCAGTGCAATCTTTTTCACTTATAAAAAGTATAAGATTTGAAATGGTGATTTAAATTAAATAATATTGATATTTATGAGTTATTAATTAAATTATATAAATATTTGTAAGTCATAAAATTTGGTTAATGAGATTTTGATATGGTGATTTAAATTAAATAATATTGATATTTATGAGTTATCAATTAAATTATATAAATATTTGTAAGTCATAAAATTTGGTTAATGAAATTTGGAAAAGAAAACATAAAAAGGAATGTGACTTTGAAAAGAGAATATAGAAAAAGAGAAAGGAAGCACTTTAAATTATTTTGGAAAAACAAATTAAGTAAATAAGATTTGGCTTTAAAAAAATTAAATAAAGTTGAGGTGAAAAAAGAGTAAGTGTGAACTTCACAAGTGTCCATGAAGAAAGATAGGAAAAGTGGCCTCTCCTAACATTTAAGGTTAAGAAAAAACAAATAAGACATCATATTGAACCCATTCTTTAAGTAAACTTAATTTATATACTATACAAGAGATCTATGTTGAGTGTGTTGGCGACGGAAGTCATTCCCGGATTGCTATCAGGAGCAGAGCCCGACGCCCATCAAGTTTATGTCACGGTTGTTCATAGATGGGTGATCGAATGGCAGGAAACTCAAAACAATAGCGTTCCAACTCTGAAACTAGGCCAGGTATGCATGAGCAAGTGAGGTCTTGCATAAACTTCAGACAGTGAGTTGTAGTAAAGGGTGAACAGGGGGAAGACTTATATAAGAGAAAAGAAGAGGTATGTTATTAACATCGGGTTTCTAACAGGCTGAGGAAGAAGATGTCCAAATGCAATATCATCTTACATTCAAACACAAGGCCAGAGAATGCAATAATGCAACAATAAATCATTTATCATAGCAGAACTGCAATAATTCGCACGAGTCGGACGTTCACGAACTCTCTTAGCATAAGATGAAAAATAGACGGAGTAAGAAGAACTGTCTGTCATAAAACAAGAAATCTCATATACAGATGCATAAACTGAAAGCTAGGATAGCTGCCAAAACATTACAATAGGGAGCTCTGCTCTACCATCAATGCTTACAAAAATGGCAAAAATGCCTACATATACTCCTCCAAATTTTCCCAACAGAGGCGTGCTCGGACCTCCAAGGCGTGGCATCCCTTCAGTCAAACTCATATTGATATCTTTCGTCAGAYGCCACCTTAACTCAGCATGGCTCCTGTAAGGAGGGTAGCTGAGCTATTAAGTGTTCGGATAGCGTGTGCAGACTTCTCTGTCAAGCTGAAGACTTCGACATGGCTTCTTTGAGAAAATCAATACACAGGACTTCCTTGGGCAGACAGTTTTCCAGACCCTCCATCCCCTGCAATTAATGAGTGAGGTGAGGTTTCAACCACCCCCTCTCTTCTTCATTCACTCCGAGCAGGTACTAGGATTGAGACCAAGTTGAACTGGCACCTGGAGAACACAGTGATCCCTTCTACAGCTAAACTCAGCGCTTCTTCCCTTTGTGCAGCTCTTTCTATCACCCCCAAGTGACCACAGGCTGTGACCCTGTGCCTATCTTCAAAGGCGCTTTCGGCATTTCGCGTTTCGTGGACGGGAGGAGGCTGCTCCTCATGCTTCAAGGTTATGATAGACGAAATGACGACATGGCTTGATCATGCACTATGTGTCCCCTTGGATGGACAGCTAAGATCTTCTCGTCAATATTGTGGGCCCAGGCCCTGGACGCCTTCGACACTTCGTGTCTCGCGGCTGGGAAGAGCTAGTCCTTGTGCTTCAAAGTCGCGATGGGCGAAAATGCAAGGAGCCCAATCGCACACCACTTGTCCCTCTGGATGGACGGCTGAGATCTTCTCGGCAATACTGTGTAGCTCGTTTTATTGTCGGTGCCCTCCACACATAACCGTCGGCTAAGGCTTAAGTGCTAGCGCCTCTCGCAACTCACGACCTCGCGAGTCGGAACGTCGAACCTTGGCACTCTCCCTCCGCAAAATCCCGAGAGGTGATGGTTTTTTTTTTCCATTCCACAATTCTCGCGACTCGCGATCTCGCGCAACCAAAGGATATGGTCCGCCCTCCAAACTCACGAACCCCGAGTTCAAGAAATGAACCCACGCATCAACTAGTCATGATCAATGGCCCTCGTTACTTCACGAGTTCTCCACGGAGACTTCTGATCGTTCACCTCTTTAAAAAATTATGCGCTATACTTGGCGTGACTCGGCTGCCTGCAATTACCCACCGACCGTCGATCTGCTTCGCAAAAATAGACCTTGGATGCTGCCAACGACATTTTGCCCACTCGCTTGACCTGCTACTTGGAAAAACAAGTATTCTCCCGAGCTGCGCTTGATCACTTCGTGCAACTTGCAGACCCGAATGCTCTCGATCCCATGACAAGAATTATCGCTAACATTAGGCTCCATGGGGGATAGAGTCGTCCCTGCGATGCTCTAAGAACTCCTTCTGCAGTTCCAGTCGCCTTTCTGTTGGGCTATGGAGTCAAGCTTGAAACAGCCTGCTGAAAATACATGCCGATAAGTAAAAACAAACAAAATAAACATACATGCTCAAAGGAGCTTATTTATGTATAGCCTAATACTTTGTACATGAGGCTAGGTGAAAGCAAACTTCCACCATAGCCAATCAAGCAACTTCCTGAATGGAAGCTCCTTCCTTCTTTCGATGATTACAAACAGGTGGTGTAACCCTGACAGTAGAACGGTTACGCTCTTCAACTCCTCCTTGTAGGCTGAAGTTGAGATGAAATAGGGCGGCTCCAATTTATGAAGGAAATGTGACTTCACGTATTCCTTCACAGGCTCATAGGACCAGTGGCAAACTCTAGAAAATTGGCGACAGGCAGCTTCCTCTGCTACACAGTTGTGGATGTGTGGTTGAATATCTATGGTAAGCACAGGTGGGTGGACGGCTGACGTAGGCCGATTGATCTCAGGCGGTGGCTGCTCGTTGACTGGCTCTGTGCAGTCTGTAAACTGCATCTTTGACTGCTCCTCTGGTTCTTCTGGTGCCTCTTCTTGGCTCTCCCAAGGGTCAAAGTCATAATCATCATAGATAGGACCTATGGGAAAGCTCTGCTTTTCAATTTGCTGCTCAGGGGGGCTGATTTCCTCACATTGTCTTTCATTTGTGAATAGAGGAGAAGGCTTTGAAGTCTTCTCTTGGAAGTTTTGGGTGTCCAGCTCAGAACATGATTCATAGCTGTCATACACGGGTTGGTTGCTACCTAGGTCATCAATCTGTGATGTTCTGCTCTACTTCTCCTCAACTGAATAGTCGTTAAAGCTGGGTGAGCACTAAACTTCTTCATCTTGCAAAAAAGGAACGATCTCCAGATCCTCCTTTTCAATCCCAAATGTAAATACATCATGGGAAATCTCATGAAGAAAAAGAGAACAGTCCTCTTCCCCAACTACCACTTCATCGCTTTGATCTGAGACAATAAGCTCATCGGGGGCAAATGCTAATGTGCTTACGAAATCTTCAATCATCTCCTTTAAAGAGCCATCTAGAACATCTTCCTTGGTGACTAGAAAATCCTCCCCATTATCCTCAGATTTCAACCTTGCATGTTGGCCAATGAGATATTTTTTCTGCTCTATCAGTTTACTCAGAGCATCTTCTTCCCCCAGTCTTCTATCCTTACAGCCTTCATCAGACCTAATCATATCTAGGAGGATTTCTTCTTCTGGACTCTCCCATGGGTCAGATTCATAATGACCATAAACAGGACCCGTGGGAAATATTTTTTCATAATTTCCCTCATTAGAGTTGCTAAGGGCCTCTGCTTCAAAGGATGGGAAAACCTCAGCGCACTGTTCAGCTTCCCACTTGTCTATTCTGGCATTGATAGATTTTATCAGTTCCATAACTCCGCCCGAAGCATCTTTTTCCTCCCTGGGATCTTCATAATCCTCCATTGCAGAGCTATCAAAATCCTCTTTTTCAAAGGGTGGAAAGTCCTTTGCACATCGCTCAACTTCCCACCTGTCAAGTCTGGCATTGATAGATTTTATCAGCTCCATAACTTCACCTGAAGCAGACGAATGGGGAGGAGAAATGACTGATTCCTGATCCAGGTCATCAGGATCATCCTCGTAGCCTTCATAAAAGATGGCTCTATCTTGTATACATTTGTTGTAGTATCCCTCACAACAGTTATGAAAAATAAACTCAGAGGGATATAACTTCTAACAGTAAGCGGTGAAAGCTGCATGGAATTCTATGAGTGAAGAAATGCTAGCAGGGGGTAAAGAATGATACCATTTACGAGCATCCCCTGCTAACGAGAACATGAACATTTTCAATAATACATCCTCATGTTGTATCTCCCACTGATGCATGAGTTCATGAAACTCCCAGAGATGCTAAGCAGGGTTGTCCTCTTCACGCTCTCTAAATCTGGGCAAATAATCGCTCCATTCATCCGGAGAAGGGACATCATTAGGAAAACCAGGAATAGTAGAAAAATTAAAAGGAGTAAACCTTCGAGCCTGGATTTCCTCCATATCGAACCAGTGGAGTCGCCAATTGATCCTCGAATCATGGAGTCACCAGGTGAAAGATGCGCAGCTTCAAATATGCTCGGTCCTTGTTCACCATCAAAGGCCAGATCTTAACGTTGTTGTTACCCCAGGAAGCTTCTCAGACTGAGAAAGCAGTTGCTGAAACCTTCTCGAGAAAGCTCCTTAGGGTCAGCTTTCAGGTGTGCTAACAATAGTCACAGCTGAAGCAGTGATTGTGGAAACAATGGAGTCGCCACAGTGGAGTCGCCAGGTGCACAGTAGCAATCTTTAAGGGCTCTGATGTCTGATGCACCTTCAGAATCAGAGGCTCAATGTCGTTCTGCCCAGGGAAAATCTTCAACTTCATCCCCGGCAACGGTGCCAGAAATGTTGGCGACGGAAGTCACTCCCGGATTGCTATCAGGAGCAGAGCCCGACGCCCATCAATTTTATGTCACGGTTGTTCATAGATGGGTGATCGAATGGTGGGAAACTCAAAACAATAGCATTCCAACTCTGAAACTAGGCCAGGTATGCATGAGCAAGTGAGGTCTTGCGTAAACTTCAGACAGTGAGCTGTAGTAAAGGGTGAATAGGTGGAAGACTTATATAAGAGAAAAGCAGAGGTATGTTATTAACATCGGGTTTCTAATAGGCTGAGGAAGAAGATGTCCAAATGCAATATCATCTTACATTCAAACACAAGGCCAGAGAATGCAATAATGCAACAATAAATCATTTATCATAGCAGAACTGCAATAATTTGCACGAGTCGATCGTTCATGAACTCTCTTAGCATAAGATGAAAAATAGATGGAGTAAGAAGAACTGTCTGTCATAAAACAAGAAATCTCATATACAGATGCATAAACTGAAAGCTAGGATAGCTGCCAAAACATTACAATAGGGAGCTCTTCTCTGCCATCGATGCTTACAAAAATGGCAAAAATGCCTACATATACTCCTCCAAATTTGCCCAACAGAGGCGTGCTCGGACCTCCAAGGCATGGCATCCCTTCAGTCAAACTCGTACTGATATCTTTCGTCAGACGCCACCTTAACTCAGCATGGCTCCTGTAAGGAGGGTAGCTGAGCTATTAAGTGTTCGGATAGCGTGTGCAGACTTCTCTGTCAAGCTGAAGACTTTGGCATGGCTTCTTTGAGAAAATCGATACACAGGACTTCCTCGGGAAGATGGATTGCCATACCCTCCATCCCCTGCAATTAATGAGTGAGGCGAGGTTTCAACCACCCCCTCTCTTCTTCATTCACTCCGAACAGGTACTAGGATTGAGACCAAGTTGAACTGGCACCTGGAGAACACAGTGATCCCTTCTGCAGCTAAACCCGGTGCTTCGACCCTTTGCGCAGTTCTTTCTGTCACCCCCAAGTGACCACGGGCTATGACCCTGTGCCTATCTTCAAAGGCACTTTCGACATTTCGCATTTCATGGACGGGAGGAGCCTGCTCCTCATGCTTCAAGGTTATGACAGACGAAATGACGACATGGCTTGATCATGCACTACGTGTCCCCTTGGATGGACGGCTGAGATCTTCTCGGCAATACTGTGGTCCCGGGCCCTGGACACCTTTGGCACTTCGTGTCTCGTGGCTGGGAAGAGCTAGTCCTTGTGCTTCAAAGTTGCGATGGGCGAAAATGCGAGGAGCCCAATCGCGCACCACGTGTCCCTCTGAATGGATGGCTGAGATCTTCTTGGCAATACTGTGTAGCTTTTTTTACTGTCGGTGCCCTCCACACGTAACCGTCGGATAAGGCTTAAGTGCTAGCGCCTCTCGCAACTCGTGATCTCGCGAGTCGGAACGTCGAACCTTGGCACTCTCCCTCCGCAAAATCCCAAGAGGCGATGGTTTTTTTTTCCATTCCACAATTCTCGTGATTCGCGATCTCGCGCAACCAAAGGATATGGTCCGCCCTCCGAACTCACAAACCCCGAGTTCAAGAAATGAACCCACGCATCAACTGATCATGATCAACGGCCCTCGTTACTTCGCGAGTTCTCCACAGAGACTTATGATCGTTCACCTCTTTAAAAACTTCTGCGCTATACTTGGCGTGACTCGGTTGCCTGCAATTACCCACCGACCGTCGATCTGTTTCGCAAAAATAGACCTTGGATGCTGCCGACGACATTTTGCCCGCTCGCTTGACCTGCTACTTGGAAAAACAAGGATTCTCCCGAGCTGTGCTTGATCACTTCGTGCAACTTGCAGACCCGAATTCTCTCGAGCCCATGACAAGAATTATCGCTAACAGAGTGTTTCTCTAAAATACAACATGATCCACATGTCTCTTGCTATATGCTTGAATAATCGGATACTAATACAAGAGGTGGTAGATGTAGATGAATACAAAGGTATGTAACAACTTTCTCTTGAATTGGGCTAGCTCTCTAATAAAAATGACAACAAAATGTTGTTCTTTGTAATGAATCCAAAGTCTCAACATATGAAGATATTCAAACAAGAAACAATATATGGGTGAAAATACAAAGATGCTAACACTTTTTGGAATGAGGCTTAGTGAGGCAATGTAATTTCATTGTTTCAAATGAGAAAAAAATCAAGGATGAGAGTTATAATTCTCGGCCAAAATATTTTGAAATTTTCTTGAACGAGAGTTTTGACTATGGTTTAAAATGACAAATATTATCAACCAAGAGTTAGGAATCTCTACCTAGATTCTAGATCAAGAATATCCTAAACTCTTAGCCAAGAACCTTCTCAATTCTCACCCAAGAGTTTTTATGTCAAGGGTGAAACAATTGGATGCACTCATTTCATGTCATTTAGATAAGATATCCAACATCCCCAAGCTAGGAAACAACCAGTGCACATATCCACCTACTTTCGAGTGAATTTCACCATAATAAACAATTTTTATTTTTATTTTTTCCCTTTCTTCTTAATGTTTTCATTTTTTATTCAATTTGGTTTTTGAAAAACCCTAAATTTTAACCTAATAAATCAATAACGTCAAAACAATGAAAWTAAAAMTCTAAAACTARAACCTTGACATCATAACCCAAAAAACTAAAAATTGTAAGAAGCTAAAATCCATGAAACCATCAATTTCATATTTAGCTKGTTTTTCTTGACATTCTTARTACAAGAGTTTCATTTTATTTAATGTATTYAACATTCTTTAAAAAAAAATTGGSCTCCATTGGCATGCAAAAWTGTCTYCAAATTTTATTTAATCTTTTGGTAATGCTTGGAGGATTAAAAAAGASAAATGTCTTTGAGATAATYTTRCACCAACATCAACCCTCTCAACATCCATTGATCAAGGTATGCCTTCCTTATCCCAAATTCCTATTTCTCTTGATTTTACTTTAAGTTCACTCAAGATAGATGAYGAATCCYCAYTTACTGATTAGTGCTTCTTAGTCTGCTATGGACTAGGGGGCATTAATTTATACATGTTTACACAACTTTATGTTCCAACATACACTATGAACATAGCCCAAATCAAACATATAATATAATCACAACAAAGCACGCATAGAAGATATGTCATGTCCAATAATTCATAAATAATCCCATTTAGTCTATATATTTTATATTGTGTTGTAAAACTAAGTGCACTTTCCAATCCAAAAATGATTGAAATCAAATAATTGTGTTAATTTATCAAGGAAAACAAATCTTGCCCAAACTTTCAACTTGTCAAACCATTTATACCCAAAGTCATAGATGCATGTCAAAACCATTTTAGCGCAAGTCACTTCATGGAATGTGCATCAAAGGGAAGATTACGCCTCTTTCCTCATCAAAATGACTTTAAAAAATCAACAATAATTTATTACAAAAACATGAGTATGTGATTTGATGACAAAGTATCCAAACACATTAGACACTAGTTGCAAGTTCCATAACCATATTGTCTAGATTGGTTGGATCACAATATTTAACTTGACAAGCTGACAATTGTTAGAAGAGTGTTCTTGGATTTGTTATTTTGATACTTATTAAATATTTTAATTTGCACTAGTCAATGCTATTGTCAATCTGTTATACTCGCACCAATTGATGTCGTTGGGTAGATAAATATTACCTTCAAAGGAATGACAACATGGTCACATTAGAAGCTTAGCCTCGCCACCTTAGTCATCACTAACAACCTATGAATGGGCATTTTAGACTCAAACCAACCACTATTATAGAACCAAGCTTGCAATGTTAGAGTGTTGCAACTATAGAAGCTACACCTACACACAAGATTTACAAAATCTACATAATTGATGGTAGCTAACCCACTAAAAGATTATAGGAAAACAAAACATGGAGGAGAACAAAAAGAATTGAATTTTATTCAACAATAGGGCCAAATTTGGCCTATCGCAACTTGGTTTGGAGGTCTTAATATCTCTCAGACATGTACAATGCAACCCCGAAATTATTTGGCTACAGCTATGTCTCTAACTCTGTAATGTCAAACTGGACATAGATTGCATAACTAATATCTTTGCAAATTGAGAGTTGAACCCTTTTTCTGATAAATTAAAACTATTTATAAACTTTCATCATGTGCTTTCATTCTCTAGTTTTAAGGTCAATTTCTCTTCCTTAACAATTCACCTTTTGGAACCATGCCCTTTCATATTTCCTTTTGCAATGAATGACTTCTCCTAATGGTTATTTCAAATTTATTTTTAATCTTCTTACCACTTGTGGTTCTGCAACACCATCTTAGAAGTTCCATAGCCAAGCAATTATTCCACCTAATCCATAACACAAGGTTATAGTGCCCTTTTCATGTCTTTGCAACAAGAGTTCTTAGCTCCATGTCTTAGCAATGTCCCATAGCACACTAATGTTTTTTTGTTGTAGAATTTGGTAGCTATGACATTTATCCAAGTTTGATGTGAGGACTAAACTCCTAGTATGAAACTCCTCTATTGCATCCTCTAGTCCTCACCAACAACCTATGTATACTCAAGTCCATGTCTTTGATTACTTGAATGAGATATTGACATGCATTCCATACCATAACTTATTACATTGTTTATTCTTATTAGGTTCATGTGTGTAGATATCTCTCATCATGGATCCTCACAAATAACCTAGCTCCACTAGTAGTGGTTGTAGCAGTGGTAGATGCCCTTTGAAGTTGTCAATTGGACGCAATACACCAATGCATGGTAGTGGATTTTAAGTTTACTCAAATCTATTTTGGTTGAGTATATCATAATTTTATGGCATTGGTTAAAATTCTATTTGTATAACATTACATCTAATATATTAATTTATGATAAATGTTAAACTCAAATGATCATGGAAAATTTTAGGAGCTAAATTTCACGCATGGGCTAATTTTCCATGTTTTTCTCCAAAAAATGATTCGCAAATTTCCATTTTATTCACCTAATTTTTTCTAGAAATATAAAAAATCCTTAGAAATTTTAATCTTTAACAAAAATATCGCCAAACATTTTATGGTTGGCATTTTAAGAATTAATAAGATTCACCAAAACTTCTACACTTTAAGATAAGTATGGATGCTTAAAATTTTCCATGCAGATGATGTTAATCATTCTATAGACGCACACAGATGATGTTAATCATTCTATAGACGCACATACTCGTCATCTACACCTTTCTTAGCAATAGTAACAACCCACCCCACCTACAACACCTCAAAACCAAAGAAAACGCTTAGGTGCATTTAATTGTCCTCATTTAACTATGTATTCATGACTGCAAAATTGTATCTTTAGTTTGTATATATGCAACTTATTTGTATGTTATATTTATTTTATTTTAATGAATTGAACAAATTATTTTTGTGTTCACATTTAGTGTACTATTTTCCCACTAAACATAGCATAATTGTCCCACCAGTGAGATGCCAAATTTAGGTAATATAAAACCTAATGCTTATTAAATTGTAACGTGATTTTTTTTTTGTTTTCTTAGTACATGTGGGATTGATAGATTATTTTTTGTATAAGGGATAGCATAGGAATTCTTCACATACATATGCATGCTTCTAGTCTACAAGGTATCGAAGATGAGGCCAATATACCAACATGCAATTTAATTAATCATGTCCATTGGTTGCACATGTGTGAACACTAAATGTTGGATTTTTATTATTCTACTTTGTCAGTTATCTACTCTGATCCCTTTACTATCATCACAGAGTGTATTGCGTAGTCTCACCCGAGATAGCTCTATGGGTGGCGGAAATACTCAAGTGTTTGCAGCCTGGGAATGAGTGGAGATTTGTGGCGATACCTTGTAATCTTTATTTATTCAGTCTAACATATGATTAGAGCAGTCATCATATCCATGCATGTGAAATATCATATCTAACTAGTTACTTCATTCATTCATCTAACATTTCATCCTTAACAACATTACAGATACATACATTCAATCACACAACATAAGTTTTACCATGGTTCACCCCATCCTGGGATACGTCCACAAAGACCTGGCTCTCAAGATTCTTTATTATGGTTCAGTAATATGTCACACCACGTGTGTTTACAATCTTGGATCTTACACTCTCAATAGGCTCCCTGATCTCTGCGAGGCTGACTAGATCGCACCAGGATCCTCAGCATGCAATATAACCCTCGAGATTGAGTTGATCCCTACTTATCTAGCTCACCAGTTTATGGAATAGTATAGTTCTTACAACTCTTACACTTATGGGCTCTCCCTCTGTCCTTTTCTCTTTCTGTCTCTCTTCCATACCCCTTTGTCCACTAAGTACTACTTATATATATTCTTGGCTCATCAGCCATTACAATACATTGCAAAAACCCTAAACCTAACGTTGTTAGGTCTTCCTTTCATGTGCGCCTCGCATGCTTCCCTCACACGTGTTGTTTTTCCTTCTAGCTATCATTTCTTCCTTTCATGCTTCTCTTCCCAAAAATAGCCTTTTCCCCTGATTGGGTCTACGTCCAATAGGTCTCCAACACTGACATGTGGCTCGTCCTGAGCCACCTAAGCCGTGTGCACTTATTCAACAGCTCCTGCGAGAGTATGGAACTTATATGTGAGTTCCCTTGCTTGTGTTTGAACCTGTGCGTCTTTTCTCTGAGCACGTCCAACCCTTGCATTGTGATCTCCTCATTGATCATTTATGTGCACTCTGCATGAGTTTGTGCCATGTTCTTCTTTGCCTCTTTTGTCTGCGTAATGACCTCCATTGCTAGCTCCTGGAGAGGTTCCATTTGAGCTTGTCGATCCTTCTTCTGTGTCTGTGCAGCTATTAKCTCTGCTTGCAGCGTTTTCATGTCATGTACTCCTTTGAGGCGCTCAGTGATCTTCATTGTTTTTTKCCTCTGCTTGATCCTCCTCCATATTTGTCCATAGTTGTGCAGCTCTATCAAACAAGTCGACAACTGCGCTGACTTATCATTCCATTTCCTCCATCTGCCCTGTTGCTTCATGCTTCCTTTGTTCCTTCACCTCCGAGGGAGTATTAGGGTTGAGTTGTTCCTRGAGGTTCTCAATTTCTTTCCTATATTGATCAATTGTTTGCACAATCTGATCATTTTTCTGCATTTTCATGGGCTCTACTATTTGTGCGCTTTTTGGGATTTTGTCATAGGCTATAGCCACTCCCTGCTCGAGCCTATCCGCATGATCTTTCTCATCTTTGGTCTCGAGCTTGACTTGATCAAGTACCAACTTCAACTCCTCTCTGCTATCCTTTGTGTGTTGTAACTCTATTGTGTTTGTGCGTGCGTGCGAAAGTACCTCCTGCACGACACTAACTTACAGTTTGTATAGTGCCTTGGTTGGTATCTACCCCACTACCAAATATATTTGCACTAGATCTTTCAAGGGTGTCTGTCCTACAATCTCATCCATGTGAAACATGCTAGGTGTAACGTGGAAAGTCAGGCTCACCTGTGCTATCGTCTAGATCATATCTTGTTCTCTCGGCGCAGCCTTGGTTCCTGCTTCTGACACTATGGGGAATGGCTCTATTCCTCTGCCCGCCCTCTATGCTTCTCTAATCTTCTCTAGGACCTACCACATGTTGGCCAGCTCATCCTGAATTCAGTCCCTTTGGTGTTGGGCGTCTTCAAAATCCTCAACTACCCGATCGTGGAGTCTTTCAGCCATGAGGTCTGCCTCGTCCTCAGTGATTGTATATTATGGCGGCGTCTTGTGTGCCTTAGCCTTCTTGCGTGCACCCCCAGTGTGTTTGATCAGCCTCTTGTTCTAGCCTTATTCTTGTTGGGTAGCACTTGATGTGGTTACTTGTGGTGTCTCATCCCCTTTATCTTGTTCTTTCGGTGCCTGGGTGGTATCCTTTTTCCCCACCTGGGTACCTTTCTTTGGTGCACCCCCTTGATTTTGTTGTGTCAGATTCTAACTTGGATTTGGTTTATTGGGTGCATCTTTATCTCTGACAGGTGTCTATTCTTTCCCTGCATTATCCTTCTTATCCGTGGGCATCTCTTGAATCAGAACTAGAACTCTCCAGTCATCTTGTCAGTCCTTGATGGTCATCTCTACGTCCTCTTCCTTGACACAGTATCGCAGTTGTAGTCATTCCTTCTCGAGATCCCTTCATGCTTGGATCCATATTGTGTGTCTGTTCGCTTTGAAGTTGGCGATGTCCCAATATTGCGCGACCACTTCTGGGGTAATCTGCCAAGTGTCGGCAATGATTTCTTGCAGGTTGTTGTAATACCTCGCGAACATGCTTGCGTTTGCACTTCTAGTTTTGGGGTTTGAAGTGATCCCCAACAATATGTACCTTGCTACGCGGAAACGATTGTTGTGCTCACAAAAGTATGTATACTTAGGCTCCCTCCATCTAATCAAGGTGATCAAGATGAGTAGCCAAGAGTAGTGAAACTATGTCCACAGGTCCTACGCATCTTTGCAGTCCTCATGGAACAGGTTTAACAAGTACATGGCCCAGCTGAGCATAGTGCCCTCCGTGCACTGTGCTGCAGCCGCAACAACCCCAGTAGGGACTTCCTCCTTGCAGCACTTCCTGAGAAATTTGCATGCCATGACTTTGGTGGTCATCCTTGTTGTTGCGTCACTAATGTGCTTGATGATGATTCTGTGTGACCCTCTTTCTATGACATACGTCTTTTTCATCTCCTCCTTCAACATCTTCTCCTTTGTATTATCACCAAGGTAATATGCGAGACTCTCCCCTCGAGATGACAGCCCTGTAATAAATGCAATGAGATATATGTATATTGAGACATTATCTTCTACCCATAGGTACCCTCCATGGGTGACTGCCATAAGCTGCTTGACACAGTTGTTTACGTCACGACCCCTTCCAAAATGTGGGATATCTAATATATTTAGAATCCTGGAGTTATCCAGTTCGGTTTCCCACTGTTTTAGTTGCAAAATTGGATCGTCGAAGGGTCTTGTACCCACGTTGTCCAAGTAAAATTGCTTTTCAAACTTAGAAAAACTGTCGACGTCGGCCACATCGTGGTCCAAGTACTGTATTTTTTCCACACATCCTAACAGGTCAGACGTGATACGCACCCCTTTCAGAATGCATGGTAAGACTATGGTTGTTGCGACCTGTCTACATAGTGATATTGCTACGGGTTTCTTACCCTTCCACTATGGTGGCTAACTCGAGGTTCCAGCCTCCATTGTTTTGTCCTTTGTATATGCCTCTGTTCAACCAGTGACATCTTCTAGTATACCCTCCTATTATTGCTTTGGCGTTGTTGTGTGTGACCTTCCTGGCGCGGTCGCTTTTGTCTGGTTTGGGATAGTCCCATTAATCCTCGGGGCCTCTTCAGGATTTTCAGGGCGTGAAGGATTGCCTGCGTCCTTGGCTTCCTGGCCCTGTCCCATTTCTAGCATATCAATGTCCATGCCAATTGTTGTTGTTTTTTGGGTTTCCTCCACCACGGGTGTGGGGCTCGTTGGTTCCATATTGGGTGAAGGGATTTCATCCAAGTTGACGAATTCGACAGTCCATGCGGGTTCCTGTTTGATTCCCTTTGGATGTTATGGTGCTTTAAGGTTGCTTCAAGGTCTTCTGCAGGCCTGGATCGATGCACCTAGCTTGGGTGGTGCCATGGTGGTTAAGATGGTTTTCGTCGATCTATTTCGTTCTGTAATTCTTGCTAACCTGCTCTCCTCTCCATATACTTTGTCGCTCTGTGCTTTCTCAATTTCACAATAACCCTTCTGTTACTCTCATGCTTTCCTTATATAGCAATTGTGTAAACCTTCTTGGAGAAGTTACTCGAGATGTGGTTTAAATGAATTGGTGCTTCCTGTGTACCTGACATTGAATTCCCTTGCCATCCCCAATTGTTGTGATTCATGCAACGTTGCGTCAAACATTCTTGTCATTCAATTTTGATAGATGCCGCTAGTTGGCGCCTGCTTTTCATAACCGTCTTTTTTTCAATTTCTGCCTTTTTCTGACCATTGGTCCTTTTTCTGGTGCACTAACTTTTCCAAGTGCGCACTATGTTGTTTCGTCGGTTTTCGTGGACATTTTGTTTTCTCCATGCTACCTCTACTTTAGTTGTGTGTTGTCTTATGATGTCTGGTGCGGTAACCCCTCTGTTGTTGCACGCAGTCCTTTGTTGTCTAGTGCATTTTTTTATTTATTTTTAAGTGATAAGAGGTCGAATGTCCCTATACAGTTGCAGTTGACTCCCATTGATCATTCCTCTAAGTTATGTTCCTCCCAAATCCTTCAATTGTACATCTCCCCCATCTATGAAATCCTTTACTTCATATGGTCCCAACCAATGCATTCTGAGCTTTCCTAGGTGTTGAGAGATTTATTGTCGTACACCAAAACTAGGTCTCCCTCCTTGAAACTTTTCCTCTTGATATGTCTATCATGCCAAGATTTTTCCCTTTCTTTTTGTACCTCTTGTTGAAACCATGCTAGAATCTTATCTTCTTCGATGATCATCAGTTGACTTAGCCTTTCTTGTATTGTGCATCACTTTGTCATGTTCATAATTGTTGCTAGGCACAAACTAGGTACCAAAAACTCTAATGGAACCAATGCTTCTTGTCCATACACCAATCTGAATGGTGTCTACCCTGTCAATTGTTTACATGTGGTCCTGTATGTCCACAGTACACCTGGTATATTCAAGTCCCATTCGTCCATGTTGACATTGCAGATCTTTTTCAGTGCATTCTCTAGGATCTTATTAAAGTCTTACATTGTTCCATTTGCTTGAGGATGATATGGTGTACTCTTTTGGTGATAGACTTCAAACTCCTCAGTCATATCCTTAATAGTGTTGTTAATGAAGTGAGTGCCTTGGTCACTCATCAAAATCCTTGGGCATCCAAATATAGTGATCACTTTCTCAAACAAGAAGTTTGTTGTTGTCTCTACGCTGCATTATTTTACTGGTGTTTCTTCTTCCCATCTTGTTAAGTATTTTGTCATAGTAACAATATACCTTACTCTTGACCTTTTTGTTGGTGGGTTAATTGGCCCCACAAAATCTATTGATCATTTTTCAAATACATGCAAGGCTACTTGTGGCCTTAGGGGCATCTCATCCCATCTATTAGGTTTACCAACCCTATGACAAACATCACATCGCTGGTAGTAGTCTTTTGAATATTTGTGAACAGTTAGACACCACAGTCATGCGTGCAATACCTTTTGTGCGTTATCTTTGTCTGCATAATGTCATGTTATTACCTCATGGACCTCTGCTAAAATCCTAGGTCTTTCATGTTCTAGTACACATCTTCTCAAGATGTTGTCTGCACCCATATTGTGTAAGTGTCCTGCAATCAATTGATAGTCTGAAGCTCTAACTACCAGATTTTTCTTTTGTGCAGTGTTGAATTCTCGTGGCCCAATCCCTGTACTCAAGTATTGAATGATGTCCACAAAATGATCATCAGCTGCTTGGACTGAAAATAACCATCCATCAAGAAATTTGTCCTCTAGATTTGTAGGTTCCTCTCCATTAGTGATCCTTGACAGGTGATCAGGTCCTACATTCAACTTCCTTTGTTTGACTATCACTTCGAAGTCAAATTCCTTGAACAACAATAACCGTCTACAAATTCTCCTCCCCAACACTGGCTTGTTGTATAGGTATTTGAGAGTTGAATGATCTGTAAACATCTTGAAATGTTTTCCAAATAAGTAATGTGTGAACTTCTGGAGCGCATAGACCATAGTTAAGCCTTCTCTCTCCGTTGTATTGTAATTTTGCTTCTACTTTGACATTTTTCTACTAGCAAATGCTATAGGATGGTCAAATTCCCCTACTCCTGGTTGCGCCATAATAGCTCCAAGTGTTCTGGCTAAGGCATCTACATGCACATGGAATGTCTTTTCCCAATCTGTGAATACTAGTATTGGTGTGGTTACCATCTTCTCTTTTAGTGTGTCCAATCCTTGCTGACAGTCCTCATTCCACTGAAACTTGCTATCTTTTCTCAACAGTTTCTCCATTGGTGCATTGATCTACGCATAACCTTTTATGAATTTCTTATAGTATCATGTGTTTCCCAATGTTGCTCTTAACTGACGTACTAATTTTGGTGGTGGTAGATTAACAATTACTACAATCTTGGCAGGATCTACTAGCAAGCCTTGATTGCATATTATATGGCCCAATAGTATCCCAAGGGGTGTTCCGAAGATGCACTTCTTTATGTTTAGCGATATTTGACACTTATTGCATCTTTCTAACATCAACCTAAAAACCTCTACATGGTCTTTCAACAGACTATAAACTGTCCAGTCATCCAGATATACCTCTAGAAACTGGTGGATGAATTCTTTGAATGCAGCTATGATTACTCTGGAAAATATTGTTGGTGCATTCTTCAGTCCAAATGGCATGACTTTGTACTAGTAGGACCCCCATTCTATCGAAAACATGGTCTTCTACCTATCTTCTGGAGCTATCTTGATCTGATGGTAGCCTGAGAATTTGTCAGTGAATGAGTAAGCTTCATGACCTCCTACATTCTCCAACACCTCATATGTGAACGGAGTAGGGAAAGGGTCATGTAGGCAAGCATCATTCAACTTCCTCAGGTCAACACATATACTTATCCCTCGTTGCTTCTTCTCTTGAACTAACATAGTTCTTATCCATTCAGATTCCTCTACTGGTTCTATGATTCCAACCTCTAACATCCTTTCAATTTATGCTTTCACTTTTTTCTTATATATTGGGTTTAGTCTATAGGGTCTTTGTCTGATCAGTCTTGCCTCAGATCTGAGAGGTATATTCATTTCACCTAGATCTCCTGCTATGCCTTTCATTTCCGTGAATGTTGTTGGGAACATGTCATTGTACTCGCGCGGTAATTCTGTTATTCTTTCTATTGTTTTCTCATCCCAATAGTCTCCAATGTTGGCCATTTTGGGATTCTCAATTGTCCCAATGTTGACTTTATTCACCTTGATCGACACAACAAATACTTTTGATTCCATAGGTGGTCCTTCCACCTCTCTTTCACCTTCAACTTTTGTTATCTGAATGTTGTGCGGGTCATCTTCATTTGGTGCTTCTACCTGCACATGGTAGCATGACAGTAGTTCTTTTACTGTTTGTCTGTTATGTTGTTGACCTTTGGTCATAAGTTCAACTTTTTGTTCTTTAATCAATATCACCCCTCTAATTTGTTTAAGTGTTGATTCTATGTTGGGGTTCTCATGTTCAAATGAGAAAGTTTTGTTGTAATACTATCAAGTTTGTAGTTCCTCTGCGCAATTCTTGGTTTGTTACCAGATTTTTGGAATCCCTTCTAATGTGTGAATAAAATGATGAGTCCATTCCTCTGGTGGTGTCATCCTCCATAGTGTTCTACACTTCTCCAAGTGTTCTTCTAGTACCCCACATCCATTGTATTTCTACAGTTGCTTGCTTCCCTATTCTGCTCCAAATCTGATGCGCAATAACCTCTTACATTGGTACCAACCCTTGATTGTCTCTTTGTGCACACCCCACCATATTGCAAGTGTCTCCTTGAGTGCTATATCTAGGGATAAGATCCTTTGATTTTATAATACTTCATCTTTGTATCTTTTTAAGAATGCTTCTAAGTCATTCACCCCATGGAAGCTAGGAGGTTACCTTATCTCCGTACCTACCCATCTTATTGTGCAGTCTATTCTTGCGCATATTCTTGTGGAGAGTTCATGTAACCTCTACTGTCAATTATCTAACCATGTATCTGATTTTGACGCGCATGATGTGATACTTCTCCAACTAAGTACACGATCTATAGTTGGATTCACATAATATTCTTCTCGCACAGTTGTTCTGTACAACTATTTAATTTCCTCCAGGTCTAAACAAGTGGGTTCTACAAACCTTTCCCCTTCTGTGGATCCAATGGAGCAACGACTCTATATTCTCCTAACTTGAATTTCATATTCCTCGTATTTAATTTGATTATGTCCTGATTGTCAAACCCCCAATCCAAGCCAAGCAATGTCAGAAAAGGTTTTGTGCCATCCACTATATCTATCACTTCGAAATCGGATTTAATGCACACTCCATCCAGATCTATTGTCACCCCCTTTAGTATTCCAATTAGTAGAACTTTGTGTTGATTTGCTAGTTTCAACTGAACATGTGAATATCCTAATGTGGGATCTCCCATACATTTCCACGTCTTCTTGTGTAACACATTTACTTCGGATCCTAAATCTAGTATAATATCTCCCATATTGAAATCTATGATGTTGGCGTTTAGTCGGAATTATCTATTTGTTCTCCTCCTTGTATGCGAATGATTAACTATTTTTTGTTCTAGCTTTCCTTCTATCTATGTGCTACATCTTTCTACCATATTTTGTAACACTTTAACATATGATGGATCGTTTAATAGTTTAACACAGGATTGAAAAAAAACCTTAATCGTACTTACTTTTCCTAAGGGTTGTGCTTCTAGAGGCATCTCGTATGTTGGTACTTCCTGAGTATGTTGCGCAGTTGATGTCGATGCAATGTCTGGATTCAAGAATTCTTGTATGTCCTGCTTGAATATGTCCTTTTCATTCTGTGCATCAAACTACTTCTATGGTTCGACATTCTTCTTCACCCATCGGTGTTGTGTTGGACTTTGTCTTACTACGTCGTTTCCTGTCTTAGATCCTCCCCGTGTAACTGTGTTGATATTTCTTTCGTCGTCCCTTACTTCCGCCAAAATCCAATGAACATTCTAATTCTTCAGATTTCTCTTTTCCTGGATCTTCCCCAATAGTGTAGGGCATTCTTCTGTGTCATGGTTTGATGTGCGAAAATACATACATGTCGCAGGTGGAAGTGGGCATTCTCTTGCAAAGTGTCCTAGTTGTTGACATTTATGGCATACCATTGGTCCTCTAGATCTTCCAAATCCTCCTCTTCCTCTTCCTCTTCCTCCACCTTTGTATCCATCTCGATCTTCTCGTGGTGCATTGTACTGGGACACATGGTTATACTGCGCGAGATTATAATGTAGTTGGGTGGTATTGTACTGTGGTTGCGCAGTGTTATATTGTTGTTGTGCAGTGTTATATTGTTGTTGCGCAATGTTATGCGAGGCTGGTACTTAGTTAAATTGTGGTGCATATTGTCTGGTCATCATTTCTTCTTGCACCCTGTAAGCATCTCATGTTCTTTCCCTCATTCGGTCCATGGTCCTGCAATCCTTTTCATCATGGCCTACTAACTTGAAAAAGTTGCAATATGAACTCTTAGGTATTGTCTGGTATTTCTGCATCATTGGATAGTGATATGGATCATTCCCTTGTTTCTTACAGATTTCACACCATAGTCCTCCTGTTGGAAAAGGGTTTGACAGTCCTGCTGCCATGTACTACGCGAATGTTGGGAATTCATTCTTATGGTGTCCTTCTATCCTACATGTGGTACACCAAATGACTTCTCTTTTTTCCTTACCTTTGTTCTGGTTTAGTTGGAATGTTAAGTTCTTCAGATCCTCCTTCAACTCCTCTATGGCTGGATATGTCTTCTGATATTGGTTCTCTTCCAGTTGTAGGGCTTCTTGTAGATCCTCTGCTTGGGTTTGAATTTTTTGTTGTCGCAATTGGTATTTCAAGTATGGTAGCAGTGAATTGACAAACACATGCCTATGTTGCATATATGTCATGACATACTTTAGCTTTCCCTTCAATCGTTTGAATCTCTGGTCAATATCCCATACAAATTCTCTTGGCTTTTGTCTAATATATATCATCTCATTCATGTATTAATCCTCTGAAATAGGCTTCTAGAATTCATTTATCAATATTTTTTTGATATCTCCAATTGTTCTAGTTGTCCCTGGAGGACTATTTGTAGCTAATCTCATGTACCAATCTAATGCACGATCTCTTAGCATTATAGTTAATTTCCCAAGTTTATTGTCCTCGTCTGTGATCTGTTTTGCTTCCCATATCTTTCGCAAATGAATAAGTGCTTCTCAGGGTCCTCCGATGCCTCTCCTTTGAATTATGGTAACCTGATGATGAGATCATGTCCTGCCATCATGAATGTTGAACTACTACCTCCATGTGGTGTAGATACTTGACTAATTCTTCCTGAACTGGTTCCCCCAGTTGTTGTTCCTTGTGTATATGTACTTTCTGATGTCTTCCTCCTCCCAAAATTTGATTGTCTAAATGGTGGTGTTATTCTTGGTGTATTAGTCACACATGGGTTTATGCGTTCCACACTGACAGTGATATGGATAGGAGTGATGTCTTCTATTCCTTCTCTTGGACCTCTCGTCTTCCTCTCATATGTCGTGCGCAGGATTTCCTCAATCTGCTCCATGGCCTGGAGATCCTCTACCTCTTCTTCATCACTTAGAAAGCCTTCCCTCACGGATATGACTCTCTTCCTAGTGTTCATCTTATATTGGTAGGGTACTCCACTGCACGTTATTTCAGTTGTTGCCATGATCTGCTTGATCTAGTATTTTTCCATCATGATTGGGTCAAATGCCTCCTCCTTTCCTTTATCCATTTCTTCCTCCATTTATCCAACTCCTGTTAGTGCTTCCCCCATGCACACAAAGAAGTTTAGTTGTTTGAGGCCATTTTCATTACACCTTTTTTATATAGTAATATCTTAATAGAAGTATATAATGATATGATATACCTACCTCGAGGTCCCTTCAAGAAATCTTGCTCTGCTGCATTGTAATACTTTGTCGTATCTACTACAAATTCTGTGATAAATCCTGCAACAATGTTGTCTAACCAAAAATATATTGCACGTGTAAATTTATTATAAACTTTTTGTAACTGTGTGATCTCTACCAGATTCCACTCTAGCTATCTGATCCGATTTGTAGGATGGTTGTATTTCAACCTCAATATCCACTCCTGCAATACATGTGGGAAATCACAGAAAAATACTTCATGCAAATCGTTGAATACGTATTTGTCCAGATATTTGCGCGATGTCAACTTCAATTTTATGTTATCTTTCTGCACAAACTCCATCTCCTTTATTTTCAACTAGCTCTCTATATATGCCTTTGTTGGGTTCCACGGTCTCAACATCCCATTTTATATTTTCATTCTCTTAATGTCTTGTCGTCTGATCTCATTCTTTTGATGCATCTTCAACAGATCTCATTCACTCAATCCCAACCTGTTCCAACCAACTGACAACAGAACCATTTGTTGGATTTTTATTATTCTACTTTGTCAGTTATCTACTATGATCCTACCTTATTGTCATCGATTGAACCCAGTTCATATTTAACAATGATCCGGATTATTTTTGGCATGAAATGAGAGCGGAGATATAATAAAGAAATGCACAGAGATATTGCAGATATTCAATAATATAAAAGAAATGTATCAGAGATGCAACCATAAACATAGATATACAGTAATACGCGATTTCTATTAATAAGAGAAATGTACGGAGACTGTAAAAATATAGAGTGAAGGACTCGCTAGAATGGTGGCAGCTTATCTCTGAGAAGAGATGTGACGGCTACTCGCATTCGCAAGAAGATGATTACAATGAGGCTCTAAAGGCCCTTTTACAATAAACGGGAATGCCAAAATTCCTAGACATACAAAAACCTAACCCTAGGAGATGAAGCGCCAAAAGTCATGTGGGCCCCATTTGGGTAAGTGAGTACATCAACTTCCCGGGGTCGTAACTTTTGCATACGATCTCCGTTTTAGGCATGTGATAGCTCGTTGGAAAGGTATTGTCGAGGAGATTCATTTTGGGGGCTCAATCATGTCTTTGGATATCATTGAGAACCTAGATATCGAAAAACCTTCATTTGGACCCTCAAAATGGCCTCGGAAGTTAAAACCTGCTAAAAATAGTAA
>JASDQU010104763.1:384392-396911 GCA_032191745.1 Picea mariana | reverse complement strand
GGGGGCGGTGGTATCCCACTAGTCAACTGGAATATGCTTGCTAAATCCCAAAGCCCTGGGAGGATAGGATATTAAGAACATACACCACTTTGGAAAAGTATTGGTTGCAAAGAGCCTTTCGAGGTTGATCAAAAATTCATCCCTATGGAAATAAGTGATTAAAAGTAAGTACATAAACCCCCTCTCTATGGAAGCTTTGAGGAGATCAAGGAAAAAACTTGTGGCAGAGCCATACATAATATGAAAATCACTTGCAATGGTCTTCCCTCTTATTGGGAACTAATTATGGTGGAAAGTGGGGAATGGCATGAAGATCACAATTGGGATTAATCCTTAGATATGAAGTAATTGTGAACACATATTGTCGAAAGAGCTCATTGAGGTAATTAGACAAAAAGGAATAATATATTTAGCAAATGCATATGAGGTAGAACAAGGTTCATTTTGGAGCCAAGGAAAGGGATCTTGAACTAGAGGACCAAGTTAAAAATTAGTGGGACTATTAGTAAATAGAATGAAATTTTGTTCCATAAAATTAAGAGCCAGAGAATATGACTTAGTTTGGTCTCAAAATCCAACTAGAAAATACAGAAGTATCTCTGGGTACAACGAAATGTTTCTAAACAATGAACATGAGAAATTTTGATGGTAAACCAATTTAGAAACAAAAAGATCCTATGAAATCTAGTCTTTTTTTTTTTTTGTTCTCGCCAGCATTAAGAAATAAATCTCCTAGATTTTATATGAAAGAAAAATGGAAGTGGCTTGATAAAAGTTTTTTTGTATGTTGATGACTTTAGCATTACGAGTAATGATGATATGATTGCAACACTTAAAGAAAATATCCATAGTATATTCAAAGTGGAAAACTTGGGCCTTATGCATTATTTCTTTTCCATTGAGGTATAGCATAAGGTAAAGTATTGTCATATCATGAATTGCACATGTAAAACAAATCTTGAAAAAAATTAACATGGAGAATTTTAAACCAATTATTATTCCTATGGAAACTAGTACAAACCTTTCTGCATTTCAAGATTTTAACTCTATTAATGGAACTCTTTACAAGAAGTTTAATTTAGAATTTTAAACCAATTGTTATTCCTATGGAAACTAGTACAAACCTTTCTGCATTTCAAGATTTTAACTCTATTAATGGAACTCTTTACAAGAAGTTTAATTTATTTGACCACTGCTCGTCCTAATTTGAGTTATGTCATCAGAATTATCTCTAGTTTCATTATCACCAGCCCCAACATTGAATATTGGATAGCGACTAAAAATAAATCCTAAGCTATGTGAAACGAAACTTGGACAATGGAATTGAATATTTGTTGAATAAAAAGATTTATTGACTAATTATTATGATGCTCACTGAATAAGTTGTATAGAGGAAACAAAGTCTATTGTAGGTTTTCTTTCCATAAGGGATCAATTGCTATTTTTTTTGTTGAACAAAAAGTAATAAACTATGGCATTGTCATCGACAAAGGAATAATAGTACAAAGTAGGCCTTAGTGCAACTTGTGAAGTTATTTCACTAAAAAGGATTCTTGTGAACTTGAGTGAAATGCATGATCATGGTATTCCATTGTTTTATGAGAACCAAAATATAATTAGGCTCACAAAGAATACAATTTGCATGCTAGGGCCAAGCATATTGAAGTTAATTTCCACTTCATCAAATAACAAGTTGATAAAGTAGAGATTGGGTTAATATACTATTGCATCAATGTGTATGGTGTAAATATCTTCACCAAGGCATTAGCTAAGGACAATTTCAAGAAATTATAGAATATTTTTTAGTACAAAGACACTTTGAATTTTATGGAAATTTTATTGAATTAACATTAAATTGTAATTATGAAGAATTGTTGAAAGATTGATATCAAATTGATTAATACTTTTGTGTACTAAAATATTAATGTTAATTTGATTAGTATTTTAATAAATTTTTAGTGGTTTTGAATTATGGTTTTGACTATAGTTTATGATCCCTTGGTTTATTGATTTTTCAGTTAATGGTTTATAACCCCATGTCAAACTAGTATATATGCATGTGTTGTCTTGGTTATATACTCATTTTTGGATATCAAATAGAAGTTTATGCATTTGTGTAGACATTGCATATTAATATGCTTATAGTGTTCAAAATGAACTTCTTAAGATATAACACCACCTTGTTCAAGCCTCCTTAAACAATGCATCCAACAAACTCAAAAACTTATTACTTAATAACTAACCTAACAAAGTATAACATTGATATCAATGTTTTAAAACTCGAACTCAGCCTCAGAGTCAACCAAGGGTCAACTTAGACTCGGACTCAGACTTGGCCATGAGTCAAGCCAATATGATTTAAAGACTCGATTTACTATAAAAATACATAAAATATTTAAATTTTAACAAAAATATATATATTAAAGATTTCAACCATTAGAGATAAAATACATAATCAATGAAGCTCTAAATGACCTATACAATCCAAAAACCATGTTACAAGATTATCTCCTACTATGTAGTGCAAATCATTGATCAACATGATCAATCATCAAACTCACTGCCACTGCTAGAAATGGGATCCTCGGAATGAACTACAAAATTTTCCTCTGGCTCAAAGTCTTCGAACTCCTCAAGGACATTTGCAACTAGAGTAGTAGTACTAGCAAAAGCATGAGTTGCACAACTAGTGATTGCATGTGCCATGCTTGGTGCTACCCTTACTCCTACTAGTGGATCCAAATCCAAACCAAAACCAATCTACCCTGAGTCATCAATATCAAAATCAGGATCAAACTCTTTTGGGTAAGACTCTTATACCCATTTTGATTTTGGATCAATATCATCCAACACAATGGGATTTGTATCAGGTCTTATGTTCAACACTTAGTTGTGCCTTATTTGAACATTGTACTACATGAAAATGAGATCATTTGACTATTTTTCTCCAAATAGTTTCTCTTCTTTGAATCCACTCAAAGATGGACCAATTACTCTCACACCCAGAAGCATTGCAAGTTTGACTCGGGACTCTAGTTGCAAAATTTTGTAATTGAGGAAAGTAGCTATCAAATGACTCCCACGAATGTGATACAAAGAAAAATTAAGTTCAAAAAATTAGATTTTGACTTTGGCTAAAAAATCAAGTAGTTATAGTTTACAGTTTAAACAACCGAACTTTAAAAAACTTTAGAATTGCTTACCTAATTGGTGCACACATATTGCAATCTTTGCTAGGTTTTTTCCAAAGGTACCTGTTGCTCTAGTGAAAGCACTAACATGTCAATGTATTTACATTTGCTCACTCTCATCAAGATCCATGCACTCCAAGCACTCATACAATCCATCTTTGACCTCCCTAGTTTGATCTTCTCATAATTGAGCTCTGTAAGGATACCTTGGGTTTAGGAAATACCTAGCTTCATGTATGGAGTGATGGGATTGATCATTCTGTATATTACCAATGATATTCTAGATATCCCCATACTAAGCTACTCTGTCCTCGCAGGTTATATTTATCTTATCCTTTGTCTGATCCATAGCCTCATAGATGTAACACATGGATAATTTTCCCCCATCCACCAACCGCAACACCTTAATAAGGGCCCCACCAATTTTCACAACCTCTACTGTTTTTTTTTCCAAAAACGTGTTCTCAAAAACTTTCCTTTTGGTCTCTTTCCATCATGTTTGAGATCCAAATGAGATCCATTCCACTCATCGCTTGAAAACATATTTTTCAAGTTTTGTTCTTTGGAAAGGAGAGATTGCAACGTGAGGAAGTGAATTGCAAATCCCGTGATAGTGGGGCCAACAAGGTCCTTTCCCATGGTGATTTTTATGATTAGGTTCAACACTCATGAGTGTGTTAGGATATTTATCGAACACTTACGAGTTAGTTAAGGTCAACTTGGTCTAATGTGTCATTAGGTAAAAGTGTGTTTCTTAGTGCATTTATTTAGTATGCATTTGTAGTTAGTAAATTCGATGGTCACGATATGTTTCCAACATAGAGTGATCCAACGATTCATATTCTCCTCGATCTTAACAACTACATTGATCTATTTATTAACACCCGATTGGTCCATGATCTCTATTTAAAGAGAATGAACGATCATTTTTTGATGATCGATTGTGAAAAAATCTCATTTAAATCTCTATATAATCTTTTTATTTTGCATTAATAAATTTCTCCAAGTGGCCACGTTGATTGGGGTCATGGTTGTTTCCCAATATGGGTTTTACCACATGAAAACATCGGTGTGTTGATCTTTGATCTGGTTGTGTGAGTGGTTACTAAAGGTGTTCTTCCTCTATTGGAATACTTGTGTTTTCGAACATGGTATCATATCACATTTGAAGACTTGCTCACGTTGTAGATCGATATCATGAAGCTGTGTTTCCGCATCTATGGTTTATGTCATTTCCATAGTTTTTGGGCTGAGAGGACTATTTCATTATGTCTGAAGTGCTCCTTTCAGTTAGAAATGTTTTTCATTTCACTCGAAAAGGTTTATGTTTTCCCAATATATGACCATTTCAATCAGATCTCGAGGTATAAAGCCCAAATACACCCTTTTAAATTTTTGTAGAGACAATATTTCATTTTTTATTTCAGTTTTCTATTTTTTATTTCCCAGATGCTACTCTTTTCTATATGCATATTCTCTTTTCCTTGTGACCTGTGTGATCTCAACAAATTAGAAAAAAAGCGAAAAGGATTTTATTGTCTACATATGCTCTTTGCCGTGCGCTGTGTACGATCTTGGTAAATCAGAAATAGAGGGAAAAATTTCATTCTCTAGGTAAGCTAACCGAGATCTAACCCTCCTTGTTGTCGAGAAGAAAAAAAAAATCTGTTGTCAAAAGAGTTTTTTATGAGACCGCTCTCCAAGGTCATCTTCCACAACAACAACAACAACCCCAATCCTCCTTCTAAAAAATACAATATGTTTTGCACTAGCTCACTTAGTTAAAAGTTGTTTTATTAAGAGGTCTTGAGTTCAAGTCTTTTTTTTTGTTACTTTTGTTTAAAAGTTCATGCATCCATTGTAAAGTGTATTTCACTTAAATTGTAAAAGTGAATCACTATAAGTAGCTTTAATATTTTAAGTTCGTTATTTTCCATGAAAGTTTCATTTATAAAGTAACTTCAATGTAAAAGTGATCCCCGCTTATTATATAAAAGTGGGTCACTTCATAAGAGACTTATTTGTAAAAGTGAGGATATTAGGAGGAGTATCACCACATGAACCAACTTCTACTTTCCATGTGGCTCTTTGGTTACTGTTTATGCCTTTCTTTTAAAAAAGCATAACTTTCACATCCGAAGTCTGTTTTCAATGTCGGTTTTTTTAAACAACCTAATTTTTTGATATCTTTCCATCCATACTATAAATTTCATATTTTAAATCCATATTCTCTGCATATTTAATATGGATTCTCCTAGTGATATTTTTCTTACCCACACCACCTACTTCCAATGGAAATCCCATATGGAGGATTTATTAATAAGTAAAGGAATGTAACGAATTACCTTGGGAAAAGAAGAAGAATCCACTGATGATGAAAAGTATTCCAAATGGATTAATAGGAATGACAAAGCCTGTGGACTAATCAGAATTTTCATCTCTCCTGATTTAAGGTTTCACCTTCGAGGACTTGATGCCCCCAATAAAGCTTGGGAAAAACTTGAAGATGTATTTGGTAAACACAATATTATTTGAGCTCACGAGTTGGAGAATCAGTTAATGATTTTAATTCCAAAATATTTTCCTTACATTGAATATTACTTATCTAAGTTCAAAACACTTAGACTTTTGTGTATTGAATTCCAACTAGATATATCATAATATAGATGCATATATGTTACTATTTCTAAGCTTGGTAGTTTATATTCAATTTTTGTATCTACATTTTATTCCACCAGAGACGGTATAGACAATGCTTATCAAAAACCCTCTCTTGATTCCTTTTTTGATACTTTGATTCGAGAGAAAAATAAGCTTCTACAACTTGGATTGATTAGCACTGCAGGTATCTCCAACAAAGACTTAGTAGTCCAACAGAAAGATAAATCCAATAATACCAAGAGGCAATATTGTTGCCACAACATTAAGAAAAACAAGGGTCCCAAACCCTCTCAGCCATATTTGGCTCCTAATGGTGAAAAAGGAGCAAAATATAAAAGTAAGAAGACTGACAAACATTGCAAAATTTGTGGGAAATATTTTCATGATGAGTCCAAATGTTTTAAGAAGATGGCAGCTTTAGAAGAAACAATGAAGCAACACAACATCAATATAGATTCTATTTCTTCTCATGGACATGCACTTTCTAGTTTTGGTTTCTCCTTCAATGCAACTTCTAATTCTTCTTGTGATGAGTAGCTTATTGATCTCGGAGCATTTTATCATATGGCTAAGCATAAATCCATATTTTTTCTCTTAATGAATGTAACACCAAGAAAATATTTGTTGGTGATGATAGATATCTTAGTGTTGTAGGCTCTGGAACAATGCAGGTAGATAATGGTAATTTTAATGATGTATAATGTGTTCCAAATATTTCCTGCAACCTTCTATTAGTATATCAAATCACTCATTCAGGTGAAGGTAAAACCATAAATTTTTCGCCTCGCCAAGTTGTAATCAAGGATCTAAAATATCCTCAGCATGTTCTTGCAACTAGAATTGCTAATGATATTACCAGGTTGTACAAGTTTGATAACTTTGGGTCATCATATTTTCCATCAGTTTTTCTTCCTCATAGCGATGACTTGAGAAAAATTTGGCATGAACAGTTGTTCATCTAAATTATCGTTCATTGCAGAAAATATGTAATCAACAAATGGTGATTGGTCTTCCTCTTGTTTTGTGCAGAGACAATGTTTGTGTCAGTTGTGTTCTCGGAAAACATCATCATGATAATTTTGACAAATCTGCCTCTTGGCACACCTCGACCCCTTTGCATCTTGTTCTCAGTGACTTGTGTGGTCCACTTTCTTCTCCTTCTTTTTCTGGGTGCAAGTATTTCTTAAATTTCATTGATGACTTTTCCAAACACACTTGGGTTTACTTCTTAAAACTTAAGAGTGAAGTTTTTGACAAGTTATTGGCCTACAATGCCCTTGTATAAAAGAAATTTGGACATCAACTTCAAAGGTTAAGAACAGATAATAGAGGTGAATATGTGAACAATCAATTTACAAGTTATTGCACTGCACAATGCATCCAAATGCGACTAACTATTCCATACATACCACAACAAAATGGTGTTTTTGAGAGAAATAACTACAAATTAAAAGAAATGGATAATTGTGTGATCCAATCTAAGGGATTAAATCTAAAGTATTGGGAAAAATCCATTAGCTGTGCAAATTACATAGCAAATCACACTCCCAAAAAGGATATATGTAACATCCATGTTTTCAAACCAAACATTAGTGATGTATATCATAGATATAGTATATGGCCAAGAGCCAAATGATGTATATTGTAAATATAGTATATGGTCGAGAACCAAAGCGATGCAATATGTAAATGATGTAAATTGAGTATAGTGAATAAAAGGTATCACTAGTTGCAGATGGACACAGAAAAATATTTGGGGGCTAAGTATCCACAGAGAGGGAAAGGGTCCAAGGGGGAGAATTACCCATGTCTATTAAACCAAAATCCATTTCTCAGTTTCTTCTAAATTATCCTCACCATGAAACTTCCATTAGTTTTTTAGTGTTCTAGAGCCCAATCATTGAATTCATGTGGGAGAGTTTGTGTGAGAGTCACTTCCCATAGTTATTGAGAGCATGGGGGTTGAGTACAATCATATTGGGAAAGAGTGCAAGTCAAGCAAGAAAGAAAAGGAAGGAAATTGGTATGGGTAGGACACCAAATTTTTTGAACATTCACGTTTTTTCATAGAGAGTTGTTTTTACATGGATTTTAATGGCCAGCAATGGAGTTCTGAGTGTGGGATATTGAAGGAAGTTGTTGTGGAAATGTTTGGTTGTTGTTTGGAGTTGTAATATCATGGGAAAATAGGTTGTGTTCCTAGGAGTAGTGAGCTATTCAAAATTCGTCAAGGAAGCATGTGTTTTGGTTGTTGGGAAAATTTGTGTTGCAATTGTGGAATTTATGAAGTCCCAACAATAATAAGTCATGTCCAACCTATTTTGGAAGCCCTAGAGGGGAGTGTAAAGGACTGAGGGACAGTGAGAAGTGAAGGGGGATTCCATCCCTTGGGTTTTGTAGTTTGAGGGGAGGTGTTCTAGTGGATTGGATTTAGCTGAGAGTTTAATTGTTGAAAGCGAGACATTAGTTAGCCCTAGGGACCTCCATCTCTTATGGATTCATATCCCCATATCGAGGGTGTCTTTATATTGAGAAATGGAACAACAAGACTATGGTTGGGAGGAACGTTTGTCCTATGCAGTGCGTTGCACATTTTATAAGATAAGTATTTTTATTTGATGTGTTTATGCATGTATAATGCTAATATATTTGTTGTGCAATTCACTCTAAAATATATTTTGTTATTATTGCTTGTTGGGAGGAGAATGATGCATTTAATTCCATGTTTATGTGGCTGAGTGTTTCTTTATGTATTTAGTTGTTGTTGTGTACACTAATATTAATTGTATTTACATTTTTATTGAGTATGGACAGTTGAATGAACTTGAATTTCAAGTTGTGTATTATTTTCCACATTTAAATTTAGTATCAACAATTTTATGGGGTCATTTTAGCAAGTGACGTGACCTAGGTGGGGATTGGTTATGTTAAAATATTGTATCAGAGATATTGGTTCAACATTGGACCCATATGGGCCAAGACCCAGTGCGAATTTGAGTAAATTCATTCTTGCATACTTTGATCTGTGCGAATTTAGGGGAAAATGAGGAAATCAGAGCTAAATCCCAAAATTCATGGTCAAGATTCATGTTAAATAAATCATAATTGTTTAATGATTTTAATGGAACTAATCTGCAAATTTGCAAAACTGAATTCGACTCGGAATGGTCGAATTTCAAGTTTTAATGGTTGTTGTAGAGTTACGAGTAGTTTCAAAAATCGACAGCTGAGATCACATTTGATAGTGAGATCAACGACCGAGATTAACCTTGATAAATTTAAAAAAAATTAAATTTTAATTCGTTTGGAAGGTTGAGTAAATCAATAGCCAGGATCTATTTTCAACATTTTGCAAAGGGAGAAAATCGATGGTTTAGATTAGCGTCAGAGGTTGGCAGAAGGAATTTGAGAGACAGTCAAGATCTTCTTGGCTTGAAGATCAATGAATTAGATTCATCGGGGATTTTGGTTGAAAAATCTAAGTATTGGAAATTCACCATGAGAGAGGGAGACGACCGATGGTCGGGTCGAACTAAGTGGTGAAGAGTTGGTATGACCAAAGGAAGTGGTTGATGGGCGATGGTCAGGCATCAACCAAATTCAATGAAGTGTTTTCGAATGTGCAAGAGATATGGTCGATGGGTTGATGGTCGAGCATCATCCGAACTCAACGGAGTGTTTTCAAATGTGCAAGAGAAATGGCCAAAGGGTTGACGGTTAGGCATCGGCTGATTAAGGTCGTCCAAGAGAAACGGTTGATGGTCGATGAAGGAAGGAGGGTGATGACGTTTCATTCCATGTCAGCATTCATGTGTCGTGCCACATTATCCAAGTTTCACCTCAGGATGATGCGTCATGTCATGTTATCGTCCACATGCCATGCCACGTTAGTAGTTTCCATGTTAGCATAGAAGTAGTCGATGATCGATGGTTGTGTCGGTCGAATTGAAGAGATGTTTTCATTAGTCAATAGGATTGGTCGACGTTCATGTTGCCATTTTAGAAAAAATGATGTGCACTTCCAAAGGAGAACATCGATCACTGATGGCCAATGGAAAATGGATCAATTTCTTAAATTCCATGTGATTTGATATCGATGAATCCGATTAAAGAACTGTTAAAACAATTAAACAATATTTTTTTAGGAATGTTTTGAGTTTTTGAAGGTCATGAGCTTGCGAGGCAATTTGAGGCCTATTATCGCACAAACTGTAGGTTTGGAAAATACCAACCCAATCCACAATATGGATAATTAATGGTGGGAGATTTTACCCACTATCACCTCAAATAAACCCTCCCCTATCTTTAGTGAAGGAAGAATCCAACACAAGGGAGGAGTCTCAGGTGACCCTAGGTAGAAATGAGATGAAACGTGAGATGATGGACGTGATTCCCCAATAGGTCAAGACACTAAGTGGAAGATATATTGGAAATGAGTCTCAAAAGTGGTTAATAGTTTCCAAGAAACTTGAGTACCTGCAGAAGATGATTGTACCTTCCCGAGACACAAGAAAAGATGAGTATGCAATATTAAAGTTAAGTGGAAAATAAATTTAAGCTTGTTGTCCCTATTTGCAGTAGTCAATAGAGATATATATCAGAAATTAAATGATTGTTAAAGCTACTAACTGTTAATATTATGGTAGCTGCGGGAGGTATTTACCTCCACGTGTGAACTTGACGAGAATAGAAGACTCTAGAAAGCAAGAGAAAACCCTAATGAGTTGGCTAATAACCCTAGAAGCCTTGTCGGCTCAAGAAGATAATTTATATTAGGTTATTAGCCTCCAAGAGAAGAAGTCGACCAGAAATAATAATAATATACTGAATAGACACATATCCAAAATGAGAAGTCGGCCCCAACAAAACTGGCAGAACCACTATAAATACAGGGTGTCAGTTCTCATTTGACATCATCTCAGAATTGCAGTTCCCAGTTTGGTGCACACTGTAGTTGCAGTCTTGTACGTAGGTTTGGAGGAGAGTTGTTGGTGCAGCTGCAACAGCAACAAGTTTTCAATATTGGCTTGAGTATCTCTTGGCTAGGGTTTGGGACTATCTAATCTGTCTTTTGTGTTGTGCTATCCTTGGAGAGAGGTGTGCTACCCTTTGTTTGGCTATCTAGCCTAGGGTTTGCTTCCGGAGGAATTCTCAGTCAAGGTTAAGGTGCTCGGAGGGAGGCTTCGGCCTATGGTTGGGTGACGAAGGTATCGTCAATGGTAAAACGAGCACATCATATTCTATATTCTAACAGGTTATGGTCCCACACCCCTTCAGTCAACCTAAAACACTGGAAGGAAACATAACCACTAGATATTGAGCTGGTTGAGGAACTGCCACTAGGCTTACTAGCAGAAGCAGCTTCCAAGACACTGCAGCTAGGGTTACTAGTAGGAGTAGTTGCAGAAACCCTAAATCTCTTGTTGAGGCACCTTAAGGGACGAGATTGACCTAATATCTCGATAGATCAGTGCACCCTAGCCCAACACATCTCCTGGAACTCTCATAAGGCCAAGACATGAAGTTTGGATTTCTCGTCAAATCTAGGGTTTGACCAAGTCAAGTAACCATGACGAACTCTATGAAGTCTGAGAAAAATTTAGATGGAGCCTCTAAATTCAAAGCATGGAAGACAAGGATTAACCTCATCCTTGCTAAGAATAAAGTATTGGATATTGTGAAAGGAAAGATCATGAAGCCAGAGTTTAAAGAAGGAGAAGAGAAGGAGTCGCAAAACGTTGCAGCTATGGAGAAGTTCAAAGATGTTGACATCAATTCCATGAGTATCATAGTGGATTCCATAAAAGACCACTTGATACCCTACATCTCCCATCTTGACTCATTGAAGAAGATGTACGATGCCCCAACAAATCTCTTCTCAGTCAAAAACATTGGACAAGTTAGGAATCTGAAGAATGAGCTCCGTGACATGAAGATGAATGATGATGACAACATAACATCATACTTTGTAAGGATCTCCCAGTTAAGAGATCAACTACAAGCTATTGAAGAGATCACTTCAAAAAAGGAATTGGTAAACATAGTACTCAATTGTCTTCCCAAGACATGGGATGCATTTTCCGCAAGCATGAACATAAGGAAGGAGTACCCGACATTTGAAGAACTTTGGACTTGTTGTGCTCAAGAAGAATCAAGGATCAATGCAAAAGAGAAACCTCAAAAGAAGCATAATGATCAAGCCTTCACAGGAAGATTCAAGAACTTCAGGGACAAAAGAAAGTTCGATTCAAGAAGGAAGCCAAAACAAAGAAAAGACATTTTAGAAATACAGTGCTTCAACTATCAAAAGTACGGTCACTACAGGAATCAATGTCCCAAGCTAAAGAAAAGGAAGGAGAAACAAGAAGCATCGATTGCCGAAGAAAAGGAACCTACAAAGAAGACTAAGCAGGATGGAAGAGACTTCTTCTACTAAAAGGTAACACCACTCTTCTTATTTCTTGTACATATCTTGCTTGCATCGTCTTTATACATAATGTGTTCCAAGAAGAAATATACCTACGGAAGAACCACAAGACAAGAATGAATATCATTAGATAATACACATGAAAGGATGAAATACAAATCATGTGGAAGCTACTGCAAGATAAGCCGAATCAATCATGAAGAGACTTAGAAGTCAGACATCAAGAGGAATTGGAGAAAG
>JASDQU010104763.1:372223-384372 GCA_032191745.1 Picea mariana | reverse complement strand
GTGACATGAAGATGAATGATGATGACAACATAACATCATACTTTGTAAGGATCTCCCAGTTAAGAGATCAACTACAAGCTATTGAAGAGATCACTTCAAAAAAGGAATTGGTAAACATAGTACTCAATTGTCTTCCCAAGACATGGGATGCATTTTCCGCAAGCATGAACATAAGGAAGGAGTACCCGACATTTGAAGAACTTTGGACTTGTTGTGCTCAAGAAGAATCAAGGATCAATGCAAAAGAGAAACCTCAAAAGAAGCATAATGATCAAGCCTTCACAGGAAGATTCAAGAACTTCAGGGACAAAAGAAAGTTCGATTCAAGAAGGAAGCCAAAACAAAGAAAAGACATTTTAGAAATACAGTGCTTCAACTATCAAAAGTACGGTCACTACAGGAATCAATGTCCCAAGCTAAAGAAAAGGAAGGAGAAACAAGAAGCATCGATTGCCGAAGAAAAGGAACCTACAAAGAAGACTAAGCAGGATGGAAGAGACTTCTTCTACTAAAAGGTAACACCACTCTTCTTATTTCTTGTACATATCTTGCTTGCATCGTCTTTATACATAATGTGTTCCAAGAAGAAATATACCTACGGAAGAACCACAAGACAAGAATGAATATCATTAGATAATACACATGAAAGGATGAAATACAAATCATGTGGAAGCTACTGCAAGATAAGCCGAATCAATCATGAAGAGACTTAGAAGTCAGACATCAAGAGGAATTGGAGAAAGGCTTATGACAACAACTAAGACAGAAGCGTGGACTCTGTTAGACAGAGAGAGCCAATTATATATTGCAGAAGACAATAAGAATGCAGATGGAAGTATGGACTCTATCAGACGGAGGGAGCCGATTATATGCACTCTTACATGAAGCAAGGATTAGGAAGGAGATAATCCTATGATCCATTGAAGATGATGAAGCATATATATCCATTGTAGTAACCATGAAAGACAATACGTTCTCAGTTCAACCGCAGAAGAAGACCTCTTCAAAGAAAAGCCTTAAAGTATTCATGTTTGTCCATCCAGATTCGTGATCCTATGATGAAAGAAAGAAGTGGAATATCTAGGGCATGGAATCTATAGGAAACTCCATGGACCCAAGAGCTAAAGAAAAACATGAAGAAGAACATGAGGATTCCAAGAAACAAAGAGGAACCAGAACAACCAGTCATTGTATCAAGAATCACAAGATTACCAGCCTGATATGAACTTACTAAAATCAATCAAGCAGAAGAACTGAAAGTTGTGATGAAGAACAGTGTATGGAAGACTTATGAATGAAAGCATTGCGAGATCCAAAACTAGAGTTTCTCTCAGATGGAGGGAGAATACTACGATGATTACTTGTTCCAGTACACTAGACATATCTCTGAATGAGTCATTATATCATCTGCAACATCCACGAGTTGGAGTTCTACATCAGATGAATGCAAGGAATGTTCTCCAAAGAAATTGAATAAAGAGCGTATGAAGAGAAATCTCAATACTTTGAGGTATACCAAAAATAGACTCCTGTATGCAGATAACAAGAAGACAACTTGGTGGAGAACCTCCAGTGCACAACAGAAGCGTGGTGAAGATTTCCTATAACATCAAGATGACTACTCAGTAAATCAAATCTCATGATGACAAAAGAAGTGCTACTTGGATATGTTCCAAGTTCTCCAACTATGATATACTCTATCATCCAGATCTACATGAAGACTTCACAGTGTTCCAGACTAAAGTACAAGTATTGCATTATCCATGATGAAGTCTAGAAAGGAGAAAGTGGTTCTCCAATATATATCCCCACTGATGAGCAGACAACAGATATCCTGACAAAACCTCTATCTAGAATCAAGTTTGCATATTTCCGAGAGAAGATAGGGATCGTGGAAATAACTCCCTTAGCTGAAAGGGAAGATATTCCAAGCTAGAAGAAGGTACGAAAAATATTCTTGAAAAACATTTATTTTTGTGATTTAAATAAATCTCTAGTTAGGAGGGAGCAATGAAAATATTATTTATTAACTGAAAATTAATCTAGATTGGACATATGCTTTCCTATTTGGAAAGTGGATTGAAACTTCTGACAGGCAGTGACTTCCCATTGTAGTTAACATGGGAGGCAGACTGATTGCTGATGTATCATAGACAACAACTTTCCATTGTGGTTAACATGGGGAGTGGTCTAGGACAATCATTCTTCTTGGCAGTCACTCTGAGTAGTGGTCAAGTAGAATGGTCTGCCTCGCCGGGCAGTCATTCTTTCGAAGTTCACAGTTGTGAGCAGTTTTGAAGAATGGTCCATTTTGGAGGTTGATGCAGGACATACATTCCTTAGGGCAAACTCATTCTCTCCAGGTTACACTTTGTTTAGTGTCGGAGGAATGGCCCAGGGTGGGGAATTGTCCGGACAGTTATTCCTTAGGGTTATACATTCTCTCTAGGGTGCACTTTGATAAGTGTAGGAGGAATGGCCCAGGGTGGGGAATAGTCCAGGCTCAGCAATCAGGGACAGTCATTCCTTTGGGTTTATACATTCTCTCTAGGGTGCACTTTAATTAGTGTAGGAGGAATGGCCCAGGGTGGGGAATGGTCCAAACATTTCTTAATGTTTATACATTCTGTCCAAGGTGCACTTTGATTAGTGTAGGAAGAATGGCCTAGGGTGAGAAATGGTCCAGGCTTAGAAATCAGAGACAATCCTTCTTCCTTGTTTTTGAAGAATAGGGGAGATAGCCCATTGCTGATGAGGACAGATATTCTTTCAAATCTCACAAACATGAGTGAAAGATTGGCCCAGAGGATTCAGTTTATCTTTAACAATATTTTTCTATGCAGGATGGCATCAGATAATTGTTATGGAGACTACCTATCTCCAGACAGTAGAGATACACTACTGTGGTGGATATGTTCCACTGTTAGTGAGGCAGATATTCTATCAGAGCTCACAGATGTGAATGAAATATTGGCCTAAATAATTCAATCTATATCATAACATTGTTTATGTGCAGATTTCTATCAGATGTTTGTTATGGAGACTGTATGACAGTAGATGAGGACTACTGTGGTGAATGTGTTTCACTGTTTGCAACCATACATTGTTGATCAAGTACTTGTGTGTTACCTGATGTGGTAGTGAATCATTGGATTGTAGTTATATACTACTATGAATAGACACAATTGTGCTCTATCCTTGTTCTAATTGCCTTGAAGACTATCAACAGTTTATTGGAGATAACAATCATTCAGATGGATGATGAACAAAGATTTTCTAGATGGAAAACAGTTTAGAACGTTTACTCCTCTTGTATCACTCTATGGTGAGAGTGACTTATCCAACATCATATCTAATTACTCAGATGAAGTATGGTTTCGAGAGATGATGCAGCTGATGGTGATGGTGATGCTCATGACCTAGTCATGAAATAGTCTAGATGACTATATTGATGCTACCGGGTAAATGTTATGTTTTGTGCTCAAGTCCATTACCTACAAATACCTCTCTAGCTAGGAGGGAGTGTTAATATTATGGTAGCTGCGGGAGGTATTTACCTCCACGTGTGAACCTGGCGATAATAGAAGACTCCGGAAAGAAAGAGAAAACCCTAATGAGTTGGCTAATAACCCTAGAAGCCTTGTCGGCTCAAGAAGATAATCTATACTAGGTTATTAGCCTCCAAGAGAAGAAGTCGGTGAGAAATAATAATAATATATTGAACAAACACATATCCAGAAGGCGAAGTCGGCCCCATCAAAACTGGTAGAACCACTATAAATACAGGGCGCCAGTTCTCATTTGACAGCATCTCAAAATTGCAGTTCCCAGTTTGGTGCTCATTGTAGTTGCAGTCTTGTGCGCAGGTTTGGAGGAGAGTTGTTGGTGCAGCTGCAGAAACAAAAAGTTTTTAGTATTGGCTTGAATATCTCTTGGCTAGGGTTTGGGACTATCTGATCAGTCTTTTTTGTTGCGCTATCCTTGGAGAGAGGCGTGCTACCCTTTGTTTGGCTATCTAGCCTAGGGTTTGCTTCCAGAGGAATTCTCAGTCAAGGTTAAGGTGCTTGGAGGGAGGCTTCATCCTATGGTTGGGTGACGAAGGTATTGCCAATGGTAAAACGAGCACACCATCTTCTATATTATAACACTAACAAGATGCTAAAATTCAAGTAAATGATGCAAGAGATAAGATAGAAATCACTAGTATAACTCAAGTCTGAAAGCATAAGACTTTAGTACCAAACTAAGGTTTTTATAAACAAGTATTGCAGATATATTTTATCAGCATTATGTTTATAGAAAACTATTGCTACAGAACAAAATTTCACCCACAAAACAAGCAGGTAAACCACCCAAAACATGCGTTGAGGCTAGTAGATTATAGGGGCAATTTATTAGCAACTTTTGATGATCGAAAAGTGAATTATAATCAAAGTAGAGAGAGATTTGTTGCATCCCTGATGGCTGTGGATTTTATTTATTTATATCTCTAAGAATACCAAGAAAAAAAATATGCCCTAGAGGCTTTAGCAACCTCAAAGAATCAAGAAAAGATTCCAACTTGAACAATATCAATATCTCTCTAAATCATGTTTACCAATGCAAACAATTTATTTCTCCAATGCAAACTTCATATTAGTGCCTTTAAAATTTGGGTGAATGGAGTGATGCAGGAGCATCGTTGGCAAGCACACAGAGGTAGGACCACTCAACACGTGTGAATTCTTCCAGAAATTCAACATTGACAGTTGCAGCCAATTTTGAAATCCGCCTTCACTCAGCGCCAGAATTCACCTTTTGGAGGCACGCTTGAACCGGTGTCGAATTTTACCCTTTGAGGCACGTTTTGAAAATTGTAAACAGAGCAGGAGTTTCCACTTCGACTCTGGAATGCAACTGAACTAAGATAGCGTAGGATGAAGTTTAGAGTAGGCATGTAGCTAGGGGAAACCCTAGAAACATTTTGAGTTATGTAGAAGTTTGGACACTTAGTTGGAGGAGAGAGCGGAAATACAGAGAGAAACTAGCTGTAAGAGAGAACTGTGAGTTAGCAGGAGATCTCAATCTTTTGAGTGACTGTAATTTTGAATGTATTGTGTAGCTAGTGGGCACTTATGAATATAATAGAATGGAAAATTGACCTAAATGTGTGGTGTTTGGACTGTGTGCATTTTCCTGTTATTTTCTGTTTTCATGAACAAGTGGATGGAACTGTGAATTTTCTCAGTTTCAATTGTTTCTCTTCATTGGAATCTATGCAAGGTGTGCATCGAGCCAGAGAGGAACATTGTGGATATGAGTTATCGAAATCCCTCAGATGCAAGGAGTGCGCGAGAGATCAAAGTCTGAACCAGACAAATCTCAAGAGGAATAACACTTCGGAAGTGTTATCGAGATCCAAGAACTCATTCCCTGGAAGAGGTGAAGACCGAGTCTTTGAAGACTTAGAAAATTTTCTAAGTCTGAAGCGAGTAAAAGCTCAGGAGGAAGAACATCGTTGAGCATTGGATAGTGGTGGAAAATCCTATGGATCGTCCGATTTGAGAAAGGAGCGCAAACTTTAACGTTGCGTAGATCTAGGAGGGGAGATCCCAGAGACTTGGACAGACGGTGGAGAGTCCTCGAGGAGAAATGCCGAAACCCCACAAGATGTTGGATCAGGCAGAGCTACGAGGAGGTTAGCGGCAAGAACTTCTTGACGCTCAAAGCTCAGGAGGAGTAGTGACCGTTGATCACAAGAAGATCTGGACCGTTGGTCCATTTTGTGATTTTGGGTACCGCGAGTTGGAAAGACAAAGACGCTTGTCTTTCAGAATCCCGAACCGCGAAATCGCGAAGTCATGATTCGACTAGAACCAGAAGATCCTGATCGGGAGGTCGCGCAACCCTCAGGAGGGATAGGGGTCTGCATCAGGTGGTATTAGAGCGTCATTTTTTTGTTTGTAGACTTCAGGAGAAGGAGGAAAATAAGGAGACAGAGAACTCAGAGTTGTATTTTGTGTGTGACAGATAGTCAACATAATGCCGCCAAGAAGACGAGAGTCGCCTTTAGCCAACCGTGTTGTAGAGAGGGAGATGTGAGAGCTTCGCACCCGATTGGAAACAATGGAAGCAACACAAAGGAGAGCACCTAACATTGGGGATGTCAGTGATGCGGAAAGTGAAGAGGTTGAGGTTGAAGAAGCTGCAGGAGAGAATGCTGCAAAATAATGTTTGTTGAGAGCAGTTGCCAGATTGGGAGGCAGAGATAAGATAGAGGTCCCCGTGTATGAGGGAAATCTAGATGCTAAAGAATTGTTGGACTGGATAAGGTTCATGGACAAACACTTCAACTATAAAGATGTCGATGAGGAGAAGAAGGTGAAGCAGGTAGTCACCAGGCTAAAAGGGCATGCAACACTGTGGTGGGACGAACTACAAGCTAAGAGGAGAAGTAAAGGCAAACATAGGATAAAGAGTTGGGACAGGATGGTAGCCAAAATGAAGGCTAATTTCATACCCAAGGACTACCAAATCAATCTGTTCAGGAAGCTACAGAACTTGAGACAGAAAGGGATGATAGTCAAGGAGTACATCGAGGAGTTTTACCGGCTGAACATCAGAACTGGACAACTGGAGAGAGACGAAGAGAAAGTCACTAGATATATAAATGGATTGAGATATGAGATCCAGGACGAGCTCAACATGATGTCAGTTGGGACAGTGGAAGATGCTTATCAATTTGTGCTGAAGGCAGAGGAGAAGCTGGCCAGAAAACAAAACCAATGAGGAAGAGGTAAAAGCTCGGTCCCAAGCAAAAGCAAGGGATTTAACCATGACAGAGCACATCAGTCTAAGGATGAGGCTGAGAAACCACACAATCACTCAGAATGAGGAGGAAGTTCACGAGGAAGACAGAATGGTGGAAGAAACTCTTCTAGAGGAAGAGGCAGAGGAGGAGTAAGGTGTTATAACTGTGGAAATATAGGGTACATGTCTTGGGAATGTCCCGAGAAGAAGAAGGAAGGAGGAGAAGCTCACATTTCAGAAGCACAATGAAGAGATGTTGAGGCAGAAGGAGCAGAGGATGGAGAATCCCTGATGTTGAGAAAAGTTCTCTTAAAACCAGAGGCAGAAATTGAAAAGCCAGTGCAGAGAAATAGTCTCTTCAGGACAACTTGCAAGACTAAGGATAAAGTGTGTAAGGTGATCATTGATAGTGGGAGTACTGACAACCTAGTATCCACAGAGATGGTAGAGAAATTGGAGCTGAATACCACTGCACATCCAAGGCCATAAAAATTCTCATGGATGCAAAAAGGACACTAGGTAATGATCACTAAACAATGCCTGGTTGAAATTAAAATAGGAGGATATAAAGATGAAATCCTATGTGACATAATTCCCATGGACGTATGCCACATTTTGTTGGGAAGACCATGGAAGTTTGACAGAAATGTCATTCACGATGGAAGGAAGAATACATATGCATTGGAGAAGAATGGTAGGATGCATATGTTGTTGCCAATGGAGGAGAAGAGAGTGAAAGAGTAATCTAGCACAAGCATAATTCTCATGAGTGGGAAGGAACTCCTGAAAGAAGTCAAGGAAGAATAGGAGATGCAGTTCACTGTGGTAAGGAAGCCCATAGTCATCCTTACGAGTACGTCAATGGATGATTTACCTGAAGAAGTTCAGGAGCTGCTGGATAATTTTGTTGATATAGTGGTGGATGAGCTGCCAAACTCATTGCTTCCCATCAGGAGTATCAGTCATCATATCGACTTGATACCAAGAGAAAGCTTGCCAAACAAAGCAGTGTACAGATTAACACCTCGAGAAAATGAGGAGGTGAGGAACCCAGTCCAAGAATTGTTGGATAAGGGTTTAATCAGAGAAAGTTTGAGCCCATGCGCAGTACCAACTGTGTTAAGCCCAAAGAAAGATGGAGGATGGAGAATGTGCATAGACTCGAGAGCCATCAACAAGATCACCATCAGGTACATATTTCCTTTTCCGAGAATGGATGATTTAATGGATTTCTTAAGTGGAGCAAATTTCTTTTCTAAGATAGATCTGAAAAGTGGATATCACCAGATCAGGATGAGAGAAGGTGATGAATGGAAAACAACCTTTAAGACGAATGAAGGTCTGTATGAGTGGTTAGTTATGCCATTTGGCTTAACGAATGCCCCGAGCACTTTTATGAGGCTGATGAACGAAATTCTAAAAGATTTCATTGGCAAGTTCATGGTTGTATATCTGGACGATATATTGATCTTTAGAAAGACTAAAGAGGAGAATTTGAGACACCTAGCACTAGTAATGAGGAGGCTATAGCAAGAGAAGCTACTGATCAATTTGAAGAAGTCCTCTTTTGTGAAGACAGAACTCATTTATTTGGGCTCTGTGATCTCTTCGAATGAACTGAAGATGGATACAAAGAAGGTGAAAGAGATCAGAGAATGGTCATCGCCAAGGAGCATGTTCGAGGTAAGGAGCTTTCATGGTTTATCAAGTTTTTATAGAAAGTTCATTAGAGACTTCAGTGGGATTTGTGCACCCATGATGGATATAGTAAAGAAGCGGCACAATTCTTTTAAATGGACAGAGGAGGCCGAAAGGAGCTTGAATATGCTGAAGGAGAGGATAACAGAACGACCAATTCTGGTCTTGCCGAATTTTGGGAAGACATTTCAGGTAAGATGTGACACAAGTGGAGTTGCAATAGGAGCAATTCTAAGTCAAGATAATTGACCTATTGCCTATTTCAGTGAGAATATGAATGAGACTAAGAGGAAATAATCCACATATGACAAGGAGTTCTATGCCATAATTCAAGCTTTGAAGAAATGGATGCATTATCTTGTCCTGCAAGAGTTTGTCTTGTACAGCGATAACCAAGCTTTACAATTGATAACTCGACAAGAAAAACTAAATCAGAGGCATGAAAAATGGGTTGAATATATGCAAAATTTTACTTTTGTCATAAAACATATTGCTGGAAATGCTAACAAGGTTGCTGATGCGTTAAGCAAGAGATGTTTGATCATGCAGGAATTCCAGGTGAAGACCTTGGGGTTTGAACACCTTAAGGACATGTATCATGATGATATAGATTTCAAGGAGGCATATGAGGCATGTCCTAATCCTGTACTGAGAGATAGAATTCAGTGGACAGAGTATATGGTTCAGGAAGGATTATTGTTCAGAGGAAATCAATTGTGCATACCGAGATGCTCAATGAGGGACAATCTTCTGAAGGAGAAGCATAGTGGAGGATTGGCTGGACATTTCGACCACGATAAAACATTTGCACAGTTGAGTAGTTCATACTATTGGCCAGGTATGAGAACAGAGGTGATAAAGTTTGTGAACAAATGTAGGATCTGCCAACATGCAAAGGGGAAAAGACAGAACACTGGATTGTATCAACCATTGCCAATACCAGAGAGGCCTTGGGATGCAATAAGCATGGATTTTGTGTTGAGATTTCCAAGAACACAAAGAGGATTCGATTCCATATTTTTGGTGGTGGATAGATTTTCAAATATGGCACATTTCATCCCATGCCAAAAGACCAGTGATGCAACACATGTTGCAAATTTGTTTTTCATAGAAGTTGTGAGACTTCACAGTCTACCCAGGAGCATTGTCTCAAACAGAGACACAAAATTTGTTGGTCACTTTTGGAGGACATTGTGGAAGAAGATGGGGACAGATTTTTCCTTCAGCTCATCTTATCACCCTCAAACAGATGGACAGACTGAATTGGTAAATAGAAGTTTGGGGAATTTATTAAGGAGTCTAGTTACTGAACATCATAACCAGTGGGATCAAATTATGCCACAAGCAAAATTTGCATACAATGACTCACCAAACAGAAGCACTGGAAGGATCTCATTCCAAATACTCTATGGAATGCAACCCAGGAGAATGTCTGAGTTGAGAGACTTGGAACAGGGAGAGATCAGAAGCGCTGGAGAAAAATATTTTGTTGTTGAAATGCAGAGACTCCATAGTCAGATCAAAGAACAATTACAGAGTTCTAACCAGAAATACAAGCACATAGTTGATCAACATCGCGGGGAACTTCAATTTGAAGTAGGAGATCATGTTTTATCACATCTCAGGAAGGAAAGGTTCCCTATGGGGAACATACAACAACTTGAAGATGAAAAAGATAGGACCCTGTAAGATCTTGAGGAAGTTTGATGCAAACGTATATCAGATTGAGCTGCCAGATGGTGTGGGAATTTCACTCATATTCAATGTTTCAGACCTGTATCCTTACAAGAAAGATGACACAGAAGGGTCAGAAGATCAAGGAAAGATTTAGTGGGAGAAACATATGCCTGTGGCAGAAAAGCCACAGATGGAGAAAATTATCGATCAGAGGATTGGCAAAAAGACCAGGAGGAAGACTTATTTTGAGTATCTGGTCAGATGGAAGGGACACCCAATAGAAGATGCCAGTTTGGAAAACGAAGTTGCTATCCAGAAGCAGGTAAAATCAGTAGAGGAGCTCATGGACAGGAGTCCATGAATTTTTTTCAAGGGGAGTATGATGTAGGAGCATCGTTGGCAAGCACACAGAGGTAGGACCACTCAACACGTGTGAATTCTTCTATAAATTCAACGTTGACAGTTGCAGCTGATTTTGAAATCCACCTTCACTCAACGCCGAAATTCACCTTTTGGAGGCACACTTGAATCGGTGCCGAATTTTACCCTTTGAGGCATGTTTTGAAAATTGTAAACAAAGCACGAGTTTCCACTTCAGCTCTGGAATGCGACTGAACTAAGATAGTGTAGGATGAAGTTTAGAGTAGGCATGTAGCTAGGGGAAACCCTAGAAACATTTTGAGTTATGTAGAAGTTTGGATACTCAGTTGGAGGAGAGAGTGGCAATACAGAGAGAAACTAGCTGTAAGAGAGAACTGCGAGTTAGCAGGAGATCTCAATCTTTTGAGTGAATGTAATTTTGAATGTATTGTGTAGCCACTGGGCACTTGTGAATATAATGGAATGGAAAAATGACCTAAATGTGTGGTGTTTGGACTGTGTGCATTTTCCTGTTATTTTCTGTTTTCATGAACAAGTGGATAGAACTATGAATTTTCCCAGTTTCAATTGTTTCTCTTCATTGGAAGCTCTGCAAGGTGTGCATTGAGCCAGAGAGGAACACCGTGGATCTAAGTTATCGAAATCCCTCAAATGCAAGGAGTGTGCAGGAGATCGAAGTCTAAACTAGACAAAGCTCAGGATTAATAACACTTCGGAAGTGTTATTGAGATCCAAGAGCTCATTCCCTAGAAGAGGTGAAGACCGAGTCTTCAAAGACTTAGAAAATTTTCTAATTCTGAAGCAAGTAAAATCTCAGGAGGAAGAACACCGTCGAGCATTGGATCGTGGTGGAAAATCCCGCGGACCGTTCGATTTGAGAAAGGAGCGCAGACTTTAACTCTACGTAGATCCAGGAGGGGAGATCCCGAAGACCTGGATGGACGGTGGAGAGTCCTCAAGGAGAAATGTCGAAACCCCACAGGATGTTGGATTAGGTGGAGCTGCGAGGAGATTAGCGGTGAGGGATTCTTGAAGCCCGAAGCTCGAGAGGAGTAGTGACCATTGATCACAAGCAGATCTGTACCGTTGGTCCATTTCAGGATTTCGAGTACCGTGAGTAGGAAAGACAGAGATGCTTGTCTTTCAGAATCCTAAACTGTGAAATCGCGAAATCATGATTCGACCAGAACCAGAAGATCTTGACCGGGAGGTCACGCAGCCCTCAGGAGGGATAGGGGATCTACATCATGGAGTCTTGAAAGCATGAGTTAGATCAACAAAATCCCTAGGGGTGTAAATGTTCTTACTTGTTAGGGCATGCAAATCAAACTAAGGTATATCTAGGAGCATGTATACCCTTGTACTCCTCCTAGAAACCTTGCAATAAATGAATTGCAAACTAGAAAATGAGATGAAGTTTAATGGAGGGTGTTGAGTCCGTTTTTGTGCTTTCACAAACCATACTTTTTGCCTCTTTATTTGCCATTTTCCTTCATTTTACTCCACATTTCTCATAAAATAGCCTATCCAAGGTAAATTTTTCATCCTCTAACTTCAGAATTGAATTTTCTAAATTATTGCATTAAAATTGGAAATTTAGCAGA
>JASDQU010104763.1:354458-370633 GCA_032191745.1 Picea mariana | reverse complement strand
TTTGGAAAACAAGTGCTGATCATTGTCATGAGAGCTATGAAGATGACTTCTGAATAGGAGCTTAGCATCTCTTTCACATTCAGCCTTAGAATCAGTCTTTGGGTTATTTCCATAAAAGATAAAACTATCTCTAAAATCCATATACTTTGGACATGCCTCTAAGTCTTACAAACACCGGATTGATAATAAATGCACTCTAATTTACTTAGGTAGATCTAGAGCTCAACAGAGGGTATATGCACATATACTCCTCCTAGGTTTTCAACCAACAATAATCATGAAACAAGCAAGAAGAACTAACAATTGCATATTTTACTTACCAATTCCAAAAGAGATGCAAGATCAAACCCTAGTTCACCTAGAAATTACCATTCATAAGAAAGAGAAGAAGTCTCCAAGAGGTGCACACCACCTTATCTCAACAATTCACCAAGAGATATCACCAAAAACAATTTACACAAGAGAGAGATACCAAATTTCCCAAGTAGGGCGCAAATTTCATCCACTAGTCTTGTCACAATGGGAGAGCTATGATAAAAATGAAATATAAAGGATCTCTATTTATACAAATCCTACTAAAAGTGTTTTCCACTTAATTTTAGGGTAAACCACAAAGTAAAGGGTCAACAACCCTTACTTTTCCCCTTTACAAAACAAATTTCAAATTCAACTTTAAAAATGCATATAAGAAACCCAAAAGTGACGTCATCCCTCTTCTAGGGTGACGTTTTGGCATATTTTACAAGTTGGTGGAGTAGGAAGTGGAATTCATTGGGATTTCTAGATCCTTCCTCTCATGCACTAGGTCTTCCTCCTCTAATTCAATCCTTCTCCCATCAAAACATGCCAAGTGTCAAATGAGCATTAACAACACCACCACAATTATATCCCTAAGGAGAAGTCAAACTCCCCAAATATGATGTTTTGTCCTCAATAGAAAATTGTTGGGATAGCAAGGGGATGGGTTAGGTCCTCCATGATGTCTCCTCGGACCTCCAAAGTCTATCATCAGTGTTCAGTGCATGGGCCATGGTATCCAACCTATGGGCTTCAATCCCTAAGGAAGCCCAAGCTAGGCTTGTTCTTCCAAATTTGTCCACCAACTAGGTCCTGCAAAGACAATGAATACAACCTCCAAGGATGTCAAGTCAAATGCATAATGATAAGTAAATCAAGTCAATAAAAGAGCCATATAAGCATGTATTTCAAAACCACCTCATCAAAATAAACAAGTGCTCAAAGACCCTATGCAATTTTCCAAGTTTGGGTATGGGAGGGTTGACAAAGAGACCTATTGGGTGGTTCATACCTCAATTTTAGGAGTGTTTCCCAAGTGGTCCCCTCTCTAAGACATGTGGAAAAAGTGACATGGATGGGGAAAATACTCTTGGGCATGGGCTTCATGACATGTAAGGGATCGTAGTATCTCATTTACGGGTGCCATTGTAGAGGGTGTGTTGCACCTTATTTTCAATGCAACCTTTTTCCAAGCCAATTTATTGCCTTTTGTTCTTTTAAGATGTTTCTAGGTTGAATCCAAGGTGGGGCTTCTAACTAAGCATGAAAATCAGTGCCCACTGTTGTGCTCATTTCACCACTTGGGTGAGAAAAACAATGGCACTTGCATGACTAGTTGGGCCTGCTAGACAAGACAAAGGTTAGTGCATGGATTAAACAAGCCAAACACATGAAATAAACAAGTAAAAAAAATAAAACAGCTAAGGAAATAAAACTAGAATGCATAAGAAACTTTTAGAACCATAAACAATCAACCAGTGACCAAGATTATGCCACCAATGGATAACTATATTAGTTGGCAAAATACCGTAGAGAAAAATGAGGAATTATGGGTCCCCTCTTCCTCCTTGGGAGGGATCTTGATTTCCCTAATGGAGAGATCTTCTTACAATGGAAGAAAAATGGAAAATGATGAAGAAAATCAATGCTTATTTCCTCAAGAGGTGAGTGGAATGGCTTATTGCAATTATGCTTGAATACTCCTAGGAGAAAAGAGGGTTCTCAAGGGAGAATTGAGGCAACATAACAATACTATGAATATCTTGGTTTCTTAGTGCACCCATGGCCTCCATTTATAGCATTTCTTCAAGGAAATATTAAACTGGTTCTTAGTGTGAACAAGGGGCCCTTTAGGGCACCCTTTGGTCCTTGATCAGCCCCCCATTCAGAGTTTTCTCAGATCTGAAGGTAAAATCAAGTTGGGAGTTGGTCCATAATTGGTTGGGGGGGCAACAAGAACCATAAATGCGTCATTCACAGGAGTGCATGACTTTTCTCGTCCACAGTCACACATATGGCACATTGTGTTCTCTACGGGCTTCGTTGGCCCGCGCCTTGTGTGCGCACTTCCTTTAGTGAGTTTGTGCATGTCAAATTTTTCCCAATTGTATAGTTTTTTCCATTTGAAATTCATTTTGGTGCTGTGGGTGAACTAATAGTTGTTTTCATTGTTGTATTTATGTAACCATTTGCATGCAATGTTGCAGATGAAATTTCAGTGATAACAAATGCCCCCTAATGTGTGAGGTTAGGAGAATACGTATAGCTGAAATACATCAATGTTTCTTCTACTAAGAGTGCCCTTGTAATGAAGAGTGTTGAGAGGAATTGCAAGAGAGATCTGTCGAAGGGAGAGGGGAAACTATGGGACCCAAATATTTCTATAGGGAGAAAAAATAAAAATTTTATACAAACGAGGCAGGCATGCCACATGCTTGTGCCATGTAAATAAAAATGTAAGACAACAACTGAAGTTGTATGCTGATGTAGATAACTACAGTGTCGTCCAAGGTGGTTTGATAATGGCATATGACAATTTTGAATGGTGAACATACTCTGAAAAGAGGCAAGGTCGCCTGTAAGAAGTGTCGATGACTCGTAGGCATTGATGGCCTAACAAATTCAGAGGTCTTCGGCTAGTATAAACAACAACAATAGTCTCATAGTAAGACTCACTGTAACAAGAGGTTTTTTTTTTAATTCAAATATTATGGGGGTCAACAAAATCAAAGAGCAATGATGTTTATCTTTGTGTCGTCCGAGACTCCTCATTGTAAAGGTAATGAGAGTCAAGATATTTCCGCCCTTCTGGAAATGGTGCTTATGTTGACAGAAAGGGAGATGTGACTCCTAGAAGCAAAGGGCTTCATGAAAGGATGATTGGCAGCAACTGTAAAAATGTATCTAGTGTTAGGGGGATGACTAGATAGGGTGGTAAATTGTGCTAGAGGCTTGACAAAGTGGACAAACTCAGAGATCAAGGGTACATGGACTTTGGGGTACTCGGGGTTTATGAACAATGTCAAAATGAGAAAAGGAGAGTGGATGCCCCAACCAAGGGCGACATGGGTTGTGTTTCCGAGAAAAGAAGGTCATCAAGGGTGATGAGAGAAAGCTAAGTAAATGTTGGAAACAAAGGATTTTTACAATTACCAAATAAATAAAGAATAATTTGGGATGAGTGTACAGATACAAAAATGAGTGCCCTAGTGCGAGATGGATTGGCTTGTGAGGGCACAAGTTGCGAAGAGAACTGGTGGAGGGTGGGGGTCCCATGGGTGGGTTTCTGTATGAGGTAAATGAATGGAGGAAAATATGTAGATGGGAAAACTGATTGTGGATGAAATGGGGGGTTAATGATACTGCGTAGGTGCAGTCAAAATAGAACCAAGATGAAATAACCTAGGAGTCCATTGAGAAAGATAGAAAAATGATGAGAAGAAACATGTTGCTTATTCTCAGAAGTGCATGAGACTATCAAGACTCCCATCCCTAGGGGGTGAAAGTAGTATGAGTGTCAAATTTCCAAGGGGAACTATGAATGGGACAACTCATGTGGGGGAGAATGCTACCAGGTGACAGTACCAAAATGTAGCTGAGGTGATGGTACTGCAGAGCCGAATGTAAGGACCCTAAAGGTAAACGTCGGAGGGTGTTACTGGGAGATGCAATTGATATTCATAGGGAATGTTTACATGCCAGTGTCGAACATATACCTGAAGGGGTTGTGTTGCTTGTGGTGACCAAGTAATTGCACACATGAAAAACTGAATACCCAACGTGAACAATATCTGATGATAAAGAATATATAATATTTATTTGATAAGTTTGAACATGAACATGCATACCTAGGCGTGACATGATAAAAATGCTCCCCCGAGGCCAAGTCCATGTGGTGACCCAGGGAATGTGACTGTGTAGATGGCGATACCTTGATCCCATGGTTGAAGATAGATCGAGAAACAAAGGCTCTGGTCTCCTGTAACAGAGTGGGGAAGTTTGGAAAAAGGGACTATATATGGCTGGTGGGCCCACAATGCCACCTCATTTGTACCTGTCGCTATAGTCAATTGACGAGAGTATTTGGAGGAGTTTCAGAGATTACGGGAGCTTGAGTTGACCGATCTGGGAGCTTCAAGAGTCAGGTTAGTGGTCCCATCCTCCTGCATAACATTAATTTCCTAGTTTTGGGTTAGGGGTCGTACGGATCGTTGTAAAAGGGTGGGTTTAGGGGTGGGCCCACTAATGCACGGGAGAAGGAAGAATACACGTGTTCAAATGCATGGGTATAGTTCCATCTCCCACGCATAATGTGTGGTTGTGCTTGACACAGTCACGCATAGGGGCACTTGGGAGGGAAAAAGAGGCACGCGTGAGATGCACTCCTATTAAAATTACAGTTGTGCACTGTGCACAATTATTTCTCAGACAGTTGTGCAGCTATGTAGAGAACAAGTGTGCATGTCTGCACACCTATTGGCATAATAGTTGCACATTGGTGCACAGTTGTTTCTCTAATAGTTGCGCATTAATGCACAACTGTGCAAATAACAGGTGCGCATATGTGTGCACCTGTGGGGATGAAATCCGTGCATTGGAGACGAAGCTAAGGGTGGTTGAAATTTTGAGTTTTTCGATGTTTTTGATGAATGATGAGGTTTGACCAAGTGTTTTTGTGTGGATGCAGGTGATCAACATGTGATAGGAGAGTCATTATGTCAGTCCACTGGAGGGAGCGATACTGGAAGTGCCTCCGAGAGGTGGTGAGAGAGTATCCAAGCATCCGGAGACACTTGGTAGCCGACAGGTTTCTCAAGTTCTTCGAGTGTCCTTTGTTACGGTCGCAGGAGTTCCTGATTCAGTATATGATATCTATGTGGAGTGATTATTTGTAGTGCTTCATTGTGAGGGGACAACAACTGGAACTCTCATTTGTTGAGGATGTATACTTTTTTACAGGGCTCCCCTTCCGAGGAATGGCCTAGCCTACTGACCCCCAATTGTCGGGGGATGTGAGACCGATAGATATGAGGCAGATCTCGATGTCAGGTTCGATTGTCCATATTGAGGCGATGGATGAGATCTTGCCTCAGTGCATTGTGTCCATGGTTGTGAGGTTCTATGGATCCTTGGTTACTCAGCGGATCATGGGAGGTCAGCTAAGGATTGTAGAGAAGGTCCTAGATGGGGAATTTTTGGCCTAGGAGATGATGCTTCACTCTAGGATGATGGGGCAGATTCACCAATGTTGGACCATTGACTCAAGTGATTTTGTGTTTGGGTCCATCCCGATGGCATGGTTTCTGGAGAGGGTGCCTATGTTGCGCCCGAGGATTTTGTTGGTGCCTGTAGGGCCGCAGGAGTCATGATTGATGTGGTGGGCCCATATTTTGGCGCATTACGGGGGGAGGGGGTGGCCACTACTTTACGATGACTATGGCACATGTGTGGCATCATATGCCACAGGTGATACTCTCGTATCCATCCAGTGGTATGGACTACCAGCACGACCTAGACATGGTATTTCCTCCTAGAGAGGTCTGGGATAATAGAGGTATGTTTGTGCATTTATGTTTTGTGATTTTGATAGTGTATCAAATGATTATGTATATATGGATGTTGAATCTACCTTTGGTTTTTTGTTTTTGCATATGTGGGGCCCCGAGGCTGTGAGGTTGAGATGGTTGGGGAGACGGCTTGCCAGGGGCCAGTACGATCACCGCGAGCTGATCCACGGGTAGGAGAGTGGCGGAGGAGAGATGATTTTGGTGATGATATGACATGTGAGCCGAGGTCAGGCCAGAGGCACAGATTTGATGATGTAGGTGTTGGACCATCGCATGAGCCGCTGGTAGAGGCTAGAGGGGGGATGGAGGATATTCATCGCTGATTCAAGGAGGTTCTTCAGGGTGTTTTGAAGGGCATGTGGGCCCACATACAGGATGAGAGGGTCTTGGAGTAGTGTGTGGGTGTACCAACATAGTGGAGGACTTTGATCCGTCGGGCAACTATAGCAGGGGTAGTGATGACTGGTCAACTTCCCCCTAGACCTGGAGGACCCCCCGCTAGTGGGGTGTTTCCTACTGATAGAGGACCTTGGGGGGGGAGCTCTTGGGGCACCATGAGTGCTAGGTTTTGTATATGTATAGGCTTGCAAGCCCATTTTGTACAGGGTAGTTGATACACATTTTGTATAGGGTAGGAGGTACCCATTTTGTACCTATAGGGGTGAGGAGACTCATTGGCCTACGAGCGATTTATATTTTTTACTTTGTAAACATTTATGACACTTTGGAGGATATATATATATATATATATATATATATGGATACATATCTTTTGGCTTTTCGTGATGTCTACATGTGTTTATGTTTTTTATGGTTTATGATGTCTAATCTCTATGTTGTGACCGATGTTTGATGATTATGTATATGTAATGATGTATTGATGTGATAAATGCCAATCTAACACTAGGTTAGCCATATTATCTTCTATTTGATTAAATTTTTGTGGAATATGTGTAAATGTAATTGAATCAAAGTTTCGAGATAAGATTCTAACTTGCAAGTATTTGAGAAAGAGGAATGGATCGTGGACACGATATACATTGTTGAGTTGTAGGACGACAAGCTGGGAATATAATAAAACAATAAGGTGATGAATGTGGAGGTGATTAGCCTTGGCAAGAAGACCAATGACGGCAATGTATTTTTCTTGTTTGTTGGTGGTTGAGCCCAAACATATGCCACTGGAGTGGAGAAGTTCATGTGAAGGGGTATAGAGGGCCCAAGTGGCTAAAGCAAGATTTTGTGTCCAGCGGTTAGCACCGTCAACGTAACTGATGTGGTAGGCCGATGGAGGATGCATCTGTCAATAACACTAATGGTAGATTAGACATGAGGAGTGGAGGCAAAAAAAGAAGACTAAAAACTCTACAAATGTGTTCAAAGAAAAAGCCTAGTGTAGAATGACTATGCTCAGATGTAAAAATTCTTTAAGTACAACCCATTGGCGGATTCTTTGAGAGGATAGCCTTCTGGAGAGGCCAATATGTATGCACCTTTAGTGAGGCAGTGTTGAACAATGCAGGGTCCATGCCATAATGATTCGAATTTCCCATGACCTAGAATATTGTGGGCGATATCATAGGCTAGGATGAGATCTCCTTCGTTTAAATGAATGAAGGTGGACATGGCAGTCAAAGGTGGATTTGGACCATTTTTTAGCTGCCTTGTTGTTTTGTAATGAAGACCGACGATCTTCATCCAACGACTCTAAGGTTAGCAAGAGATGCTCCATTGGAGAAGTGCTAGGTAATAGCTCGATGGCGTTGTGTAACGTGGGTATTTCGCACTCGATGGGGAGGGTGGCTTTGATCCCATGGACAATATGAAATGGTGTAAAATTGGTGGCAGTTTTGACTACTGTGCAATAAGCCCGTAATGTTGAAAACAACATATGATGCCATTTGGTATTATGTTTGTTGACGGTACGTTGTAGTATGGTTTTGAGGACTTTGTTGACAACCTCGACCTGTCCGTTGGAATGAGGGTAGTATGGGAAGGAAAACGCATGGGAGAAGACTAACTTTGAGAAGATTTTTGCGAAGATCTCATTCTCAAAGTGCTTACTGTGATAGGATACTAACTATAGTGGAATTCTGAAATGGGTAATGACATGGTTTAAGAAAAAACACGTTGTTGTGTCAGCGGTATTATTGAACGTAGGCATGGCTTCGGCCCATTTGGTAAAGTAATCTACTGCCACGACAATGTACTTGTATCTATTACTGGATGGAGGATTGCAAGTTATGAAGTCTATGCCCCATTTATAAAAGGGGTCGGCGGTGATGACTGGATGTAGAAGAGCGGGTGGTGCTCGTGCTTTGTTTGCATAGAGATGAAATTTGTCGCATCGCTTGACAACATGGATGCAATCATGAAATAGTGTGGGCCAGAAGTATCCTGCTCGAATGATTTTCTGGGAAGTGGACATTATTGAGAGGTGGCCACTGCAAGCGTCACTATGGAAATCATTCAAGAATTTGTCAGTTTCGTCGATGGTCAGACATCGGCAGAGTATGGTGTCGACCCCACGTCGATACAAGACATCACTGATGAGGAGGTACCAAGGGGCCTGATGGCGAATGCATTGATGATCATCTTGAGAGAGATGAGACCCAAACTTCTGTGTCTGAAGGTAGACGAGAAGGTCGCCATACCATGGATCATCCGAGGGGATGAAGAAGAGGTGTTCGTCGGGAAAATCTGTATTGACGGGTGAACCTTTAGTGTATGAGGGAAACGTTGTAATGAGTTTGGTGAGAACAAGTGCTTTCTTTCTTTTGGGAGTTGATAACTCGAGGTGATATTCCTGAAGGATGATGATCCATCGAGAAAATTTTCCATTAATCTGTCGTCGACTAAGCAAGTACTGCATGGGGTTAGAATCTGCTATGACTTTGGTAGTGAGAAGTAGGATATAATGACGCAGTTTCTAAACTGCGAGGACAACTGCAAGCACTAGTTTCTTATCATGATTTTATTTGAGGGGTGGTCCTAAAATATTTTTACTAATGTAGTAAATAACATGTTCCCGCCCATCATCCCCTAGTTGGATGAGGACTCCTGCTACTGAGACGACTGAGGCTGATAAGAAGACGATGTAATCACGATCATATTCTGGAGGACTAATCAAAGGGGCATTGGATAGGGATACTTTTAAATAATCAAAAGTAGTTTGGGCATGTTCATCCCATCGAAATGGGATATCATGGCACAGTAAGTGGAGGAAACTGTGCGTGTGGGTGGCATAATATGGGACAAAGCGACATAAAAAGTTGGCTTTTCCTTGTAGGCTCTACAGTTGGCACAAATTCCTAGGTGGTGGAATTTTTTTGATAGATTGGATCTTGAGGGGGTCCACCGTTATGTCATGTTGGGAGACAATGAACCCAAGAAGGCGTTTGGTGGTGACGCAAAATACACACTTGAGAGGGTTCAAGTGGATATTTTACGGGCGACATCGTTGAAAGACAATGCATAAGTCATCTAAATGTTGAGTTCATTTCTTGGATCAAGAAGTGAGGTCGTCCAAGTAAGAAAGGATGAAGCGATAAAGATCATGGAAAACATAATTCATGGCCCGTTGAAACTTATCACCTACGTTTTTGAGTCCAAAGGGCATGACACGATAAGCAAAAGTACCCCATGGTGTGGTAAAAGCAATTTTATACTGATCTGTTGGACTGATTTGTATTTGATTGTAGCCAGAGAACCCATCTATGAAGGACAATGCCTCGTGGCTGACACATTCATCGATAATTTGGTCGATGAAAGGGGTTGGAAAGTTGTCTTTGGGACAAGCATGGTTGAGATCGTGAAAGTTGGTGCAGACGAGAATAGTGCCCTGGTTTTTGTTAATGGGGATGGGTTTAGAAACCCATGAGGTATACGCAATGCGATAAATGAACCCAATGGCGCGTAACTTGTCAATTTCGGCTTTGATAGCCACAAATTTGGATGGGTGAAGTGGGAACTTCTTTTGATAGACTGGGGCAACATCTGGCCATGTGTCGATGCAATGTTCGATGATAGAAGGATCGAGGCCAGGATTCTTTGTATATGACTAGGAAAAAATATCCCAGTATTGTTGAAAGAGAGCTTTGTAAGTTGTGAGTTCCTCAGTGGAGCATGCAGCACCAATGGTGATTTCTTCTATGATTCCTGGTTTGATGGAAATGTCGATTTTGACGGTGGGGGAGATATTAGCCATGTTGCCTTCCTCAAAAGCATCTTGGGAAGGGATAGGGTTGTTGAACTAGTCTATATTCCTTGAAGGAATAAAATCCTTGGTTTCGATTGTGCATACGGATGCTTGGTTGGGAGGGTCAAAAGCTTCCTATGAGAGAAAAAGAGCTCGGTGATGGAGCGCATCCCATGGGAAATCGAGGGTAGTGAGTTCCTCCAGGATATCTTCATCGTAGTGGAAAATGCGAGAATATAGGGGATCCTGGGAGGTGACATGGGGGACTGTCACGGTGTGATTTTCCTCAAGTGGTGAAGACGTAGGTGGAATATCATAAATATGGTGTGATGGCTCACTTGACATAAACCAAATGTCCAGACACTATGGGGGATAAACTATGGTAGGGGGTAATATTTCCAGTGGGAAATGAACCGAAGAATTGGGAGGATTTGGGGAATATCCTCAGATAGTCTATCTATGAACCATGGAGGGGTGGGAAGTGACTCAGGTTCAGGGGAGGTGATGTTGACAGTATCTAGAGAGGGCAGGACCCTTGGTGTGGTGGTTGGATGTGGTTTAATAGGGTTTGAATGTCGACCTCAGTATGCCACAATCAAAGGATATCGGTATGTGAAGTGAGCAAGTGAGTCACAAAGAGTGCAAAGGAATATCATCCATTCAGGGACTGAGGAAGAGACATAATGGATGTCGGTGATGTGATTACCAGAAAGTGGTGGCAAAGAGGGCTCTTGCTAAAAGGTTTGGCATACTGTCGTTAACGTCTGACAAAACTGTGGTAGATCTGGGAAATGATGAGTGTAGTGGACATATTTTGAATAGATGACACAAGTGAATTTGGTTCGCAACCCTTTACTTCCCATAGGGGAGGACATTGTCATAGTACTAGACGTGCTTGGAGAAGCGGTGAGCTATGTAGTTGCTCAAGGGTTGGATCAGATTGCGTAACTCGGGAAGATAAGGACATCTATTAGTGGGGTGTCCCTCTCTTTCGTAGAGTGCGCAAGGAGGTTGAACTCGGGGAGGAAGTGGAGCAGTGGGCTCTTTCTTCCTTTGTCTCCCCCCAGTTGTGGTAGTGGTGCTAGCAATTGGGGGGGAGAAGAAGGGAACTTGAGTAATGGCTTGAGAAATTGTCTCCCAAACCGCGATTTTCCCCTGGGGGAGGGGGAAATCAGAGACACGTGGTGTGGTAATGTTCTCATGGAATCCCTGAGGTAATATTTCTTCAACTGGTGGGACATTGAGGTGTGGAGAGGCCTCGGTGGGAGCAATGGTGTCTCTGATGTCAGTTCCATTAGAAGATACGACACAAACTTATGTTGAAGGGTGTATAAGAGGTGGTTCTCCATGGTATGCCCCCACCAAATATGGGTCCTTGAAAATTCTGGGGCCCATGACAATGAGTGAATAAGCATCGAAACTATTATGGACAAGAGGCAAGATGTTATCGATGTTGGCAGAGTGGTTAGGCTCGTAATGTGTAATTTGGTCGATGGCGACGATTTTCCCGTTGTGGGGGAACATCATCGTTTGAAACACAGAAGAGGCTATAGCCTTCATAGCGTACATGTAGCTACGTCCAAACAAGATATTATAATCAAGTGGGGCGTCGATAACCTCAATGTCAATGAGGATGGTTTTCCCCCGAGTTCCATGGGGACATTTTGAAAGAGCCCTTCAGGGGAGGATGGTCGACCATCATAGGCTCTCAAGGTGATGGTGGATGGTACTAGCTTAGGGGAGCCAATTTTCTGCCAGACAGTCTTGGACATGATGCATGTGGATGCACATTCATCAATGATACACCGATGAACCACAATGTTCCAAATCTTGACTGGTATATGGAAAGCTACCAAAGTGAGAAGACGAGGTTCTCCGCTATCTAGATCAAGTGTGATGAGTCTAGTATCAGCTGGGTTGACTGCCCCCAAGGAGGAAAGTAAGGATTTTTGTCGAGTTGGAAAAGTTTGGAGGAACTCCAATACAAACATGGCTGCAAGAGACTGTGCCAAGTCATCAACCAGAATGCAGCTGTGTGATGCCCTAGCCTAAGGGTTATTGACATTCTGTCGTAATGGAATGAAAGGGATACAAATGGTCGGTTCAGTATTAAGGAGTTGAATCATCAAGGGTTTTTCGGCTGTAGCTAAAGCTGCTTCCAAGGTGGTTGGAGTAGATTCAGGGGGCACATTGTATTGATGACCACACATTTGCATAAGAATGTCTTCTTCGCTAGTGAGGAGGATATTATGATTCGTTAGGTTTCCAGGGTGAATGGGCCTTGGATTTTGATATTGTCCCATTTGTGGTGGGGCAGGGTGTACCTCTTGTTGAGTATTCATCACACCTTGGTGTGGAATAGGTTTTTGCAACATGGTTGGGGGTGGTTTTTGCAAATACTGGTGTGGGGCATGCTGAGGAGTAGGCTAAGTTGTAGGTCATGGCACGTTCATGGATTCTTTCATCCATTTAAAGTTGGAAATTTGGGGGAAATGGTGAGTATAATGTCCATGCTCACCGCAAAGAGCGCAAGGGATGTTTGTCCGGAGGTTTTTGTTGTTGTTCATCCTTTAGCATTTGTTTTTATTGCCCCCTTTGGGGTTATGGTTACCTTGATTCTAGTTTCCCCCAATAGGTTGGTGTTGTTGGAGGTTATTTCCACCTAGTCCTGGGTTATTATTGTTTCAATTTTTTCCTTTCTTCTTGGCATTATTCGACTAATGGGCCAGATTTTCCGTATTCAAATGCTCAAAAGTATGAAGTTTTTGAATGGGAGAGGGATGAACAAAGTTAACGCTGGCATGTGGTTTTCCATGTGGAGGAGCAACTGGTTGTGGAGGACCAGGAAACGAGAAATATGGATTGTTTTGTGGCAACAATCCATAGGGCGCATAGGAAGGTGAAGCACTTTCATTAGTGCCTAGGTTATATGTTGAGGTAGAAGGTGAACGTGAACTTGGTTGAGAAGTCGATTGCATCATGGGTGTCGAAGAGGGTCCACTCATGGGTGGAGGGAGAGAAAAAGGATAGGGATTTTGGTAAGGTGGAGGAGGGTAATAATATGGCCCACTATATGGTTGCAGATATTGAGGTGCACCATACATAGGTGGTGATTGGATGTAAGGGTTGTGGTGTATTGTGGTACCAATCAACCCATCTACAACGTGATACATTCCAGGTTTGTCCTGGAAAAATGTTATGGGTCTAGGTGCATGAGGTAATATTGTGTATAAGTAACCTGATTGAGCATAAATAAAGTCAAACTATTGAGCCTTGTTGATGGCTTCCTCGTCAAATTGGGGGAAAGTGGATGCCACATCTTTGGCAAGTATAGAGACAAGTTATTTTAGAAACCAATCGAGATATTGTTCTTTGGTGGTTTCTACTTTACATAAACTATGTCATCGATGCCATTCATGTATGTGGTAGAAAATATGCATAGCTTATTTTTGTTTTCACTCAAAGAGCATTTCTAAACCGGTTTTATGACAAACTGGTAGTTGGAAAAAGGCCAAAAAGGCTTTGGCCAAGGATTCAAAGGTCACATGGGACCCTAATTTTTTTTCCACATACCATTTGGTTGATGGACTAGTGCGTGTTCTTTGAAATAACCTTAAGAGGATGGATTCATCCATGATGTTGTTTGAAGAGCACCATAAGTGGAAGGTCATAACATGGTTAGCGAGATCTTCCCCCGATTTTCCTTCAAATTTTGGAATATTTGAAGGTAGCTTGGTAGCCATATTGGGCCATGTGGGGTCATGTAAAATAGGATCATTTGTGAGTTTACTCAAATCAAGAATGTTGAGAGATTCCAATTATGGCATGGAGGGAGTTCATGGAGGATTAGTTCCATCCATGGTGTGAGTGGGTAGTGGACCTTACCCTTGAGAGGGATTTGGTGGGGTTGTACTTATCCCTTGAGAAGAAGTTTTCCCCATGCCTCCTTGTGAAGGAGATCTAATGGATGGATGGCCTTGGGAATTGGACCCAAGTAAAGTGGAACCAAGAAAATTTGATACCAAAATAGTGGCACTCACAGGGGTATGATATGGTTGATCCAGTGAGTCAACAAGACTAGGAAATCCTCCTAGAATAGGAGGGATATTTTGCAAGCGTTTAGAACGACGAGGATTATGTGAGTCCCCTATGATGTCTGACTAGCAAATTGAATGTGTGAAAATGGTGATGAGAGCGATAAATGAACAAGAGACTTGTATAATTTTGGACCTTCACAAGATAATATAATTCACAATTGCATGTAATCAAATGAGCATAATACATAAATCAACTATAAATAAGCATACATGTGAGTAGGTGGATTTTTTCCACGTGGGGGAACCAAAAAAATAAATACATGTGTCCTAAAATAAGTATTGTCCTTCCTCTCAAATAGCATTGGACCTTCCAAGAGCACTCAACAATGGGGTCTGAAGCCACCAGAAGAGGAACTAATGGAGGATGAAATAATCAGTTATAATGAGGGGTAGAGGGTGCATATTCTGAAAGATCTGGAGATATTTCCCAATATCCACATAAAATATGAACAAGGTGCAATTGCAGCCCACAATTGCCACCTAGGTAGATGTCCTAAATTTGGTCACTAGGTGCCTCGGTCAAAGTGCGGAATTTAAATTTTCGGCCTCAAAAATGGGTCATGGGTTGGATCCCTTCCAAGACTTGAGTGACTCAAGGGGGGATGCACAGAACAATCAGACCTTGGCCTTCAACCCTTCATGGGTATCTCCCCGCCTTATGGTGTAGCAACACTTGACTTGGAGGATTTTAAAGTTCCCTATTTGTCAACTTCTAATGTTTTGAAAATGTGAGAACCAGATAACGAGGGTTATTTGGATTCCTACCCCCGCGATCCTACCTAAACTAAAAAAAAATCTTTTGTCACCTCGTGTGGAGGAAAACTTAGTGAGTTTTTAGAAATTTTTTGGATGTGGTGGGTTGAGAGATTGGGGGTGTGAACCAATCTCGTTTGAATTAAGTGGGTGTGGATAATTTCTCAAGAAATAGTGGGACGTTTCAAAATTCCTTTGAAGAAAACCTACTTCAACCTCCATCATTCAAGATGAAAATTATGTGAGTGAGGAGTGACTTTGTGTGTGAGAAAATGAAAAAATAAATGTGCCAAATTTTAATAAGTTAGGTGTGAATTTGCAACATGTGGACTTCCTGTGGTCCTTACAAATCTTTGTTGCCTATCTTACTAAGTTTCATTGGTACAAACTTGGGTAATTTTAAAATCCCTAAAGAAATAGCATGTGGACATATGGGTCCTTACCAATCCTTTAAACTCCCTAATGTTGTTTACACTAAGAAAGATTGAAAAACTATCCTAGATCACAAACATGTGGGCATGTATGGGCCCGCTACTTTGATATTTAAACTCCCCTAGTGATGTAAACTAAGAAAAAAAATTCAAGAAACTATCCCAAGTTTGCAACATGTGGGCATGTATGGGCCCTTACAACTTTAAGATGATTTTGAAATGAAACTAAGACGAGCCCTAGGGGGGCTTTGTCCTCTCCTAAAGATTTTTGTTAAGGGAGATGAAATTTCCCCTTAACCACCTTCATAATTCTCAAGATCCCTCTATGGTGTGAGAGAAGAGCATACTCAATGACCAAAGTTAATTTCTGGTCCCAATGTAAGTGTTTTATTTGTGATAGCAATAATCTCAACTTAAATTTTACAAACCAAACAAACCATCCATGTGGCAACAAAAGAAAAAAGAGGAGAATATTTGGTTCTTTTTACCCCCTAAGTGTCTATGTTTAGATAAAATTTCATATGGGAAAGGAGTCTAAGTGGAGTGCATTTACAAATTGCATAAAAGAAAAGAAATTAAGGCTAGGGGCCTTCAAATCGTCACAAAAGCCTTAAAATTTTGAAAATCTAGAAATGTGCATGGGTTACAGTTCTAATAGAGGCGCAGTGGGCACATAGTCCGTAAAATGCGCAGAGAATAGAAGCCTTTTGGGTGCACAGTGCATAGAATGCAAAGAGAACAAAATCCTTTTGGGTGCACAGTGCGTTGATTGCACATCTATGGGCAGGAATAACCGCACACGTTCTAATACGTGTTGGGGGGGGGGGGGGGG